>CAUYSK010117341.1:0-28089 GCA_963575035.1 Avahi laniger
AGCAGAAACATACGGGAAAATCACTTTCCAAGCAATTCAGTCAATTTCCTCCCTCTTTTGGGGTTTTGGGGAGTATCAGTTATAGCTGCTTCACATTCCCATAATTATAGAATGTTAGAAATGGAAGAGACCTTAGAAGGCATCAGTCCAATCCCTGTATTTAAAAAAGAAGACAACTTTGACCCAGAAAGGTTATGTGCTCCTTTAAGATCACACAGTTAATTAATAGCCATTACGTTTTATTCCCACAGGCCAGGGTAAAAATTGCTCAGTACTTTTCTATAAACCAAGTTCATTTTAGTAAATAACACTGGCCCTTAAACAGACATATGAGGCACTACACAATAACTCTCTTGTCACAAACTTTCTGCCTCCCCTGATGTTTGATCTCAATTTTCTCTTTTTATTTAGGGGTGGAGGATTATATCTTATTCATTTTCATACAGGAGCGCTTAGCATCACGTCTAGCACGTAACAGATATTCAATATCTTTTTGTTGAGTTAAGCTTATTTCGAATCACCAATTTTCATTCCCTTGCTCTCCTGGGCTTTTGTGACATATTTCTTTTTTTTTTTTTTAAATAAAAGAATTGTCGCATCATTAAGCTGGAAGGGACTAAAAAGATTAACCTTTGCTCTACAAGTAAAGACACTAAAGCCCCTGGAAGGTAAATTATGAACCCCAAAACAGCACTCAAGCCAGATCTCAGACTTTCTTCTTCAGATTATATGATTTGCGCTTTGGTAAAAAATATTATAGTTTTCAACATCTCTATGTAGGACAAATTTCAGAATATCAGGTATTACTAAGGGGTACGAAAACTACAGAATATTTCTGTGCTCCTGTATGAACCTTACAGCCAGCAAGTAGGATGATAAAAGTCTTAGATGGCCAAATGATTAAGTGACAAATGATTTCTGGGAAGAATTGTCCACTGAGCATAGGCTTGGGCTTATTTTGAAAACATCCGATTAGTAGGAAAAACTGACCTGAGAGGAGAGGCAATGAAATCAAAGCTGAAAAAAGGCAAGACAACTGGGGCCGCAGAGTTACAGGTGGGTCTATTGCTGTACGAATCAATTGTTCTACTGTTCTTCAGCCAACAATAACAGTCTTGCCCCGCCCCCTGCCTCGTCCCTGCTCACTCATGACCTAGGAGAACTGAGCGTGAGCATGAGACTGGCTTAGGCCAGACTACCCTTCAAACTGGGAAACAACACTCCCCCCGTGTCTGGCTGAATGTGGCCAGAGCATCCTCTCCTAACACAAAGGGCTGGCCATTAATCCTTCCTGAGTGGAAGGTCAAACAGAGGCTGCCCTGCAACGCTCTGCTGGTTTCATTCAAGTTCTTGATGGCCGTGGCCCTAAAACTCTTCACACTGACACTGTCTAGTGGAGGAGCCACGGCTAAAGTGGCTCTAGAAGCCACCCGGTCAATGGCAGAGCACTCTCACAAAGTTTGGCCCTTCATTTGAGGGTGTGTCTGTTTGCCAGGGCTGCCATAACAAGACAGTTTAAACTACATAACTTGATTTTCTCACAGTGCTGGAGGCTGGAAGTCCAAGATCAAGGGATCAGCAGGTTTCGTTTCTCTTGAGGACTCTGTCCTTGGCTTGCATATGGCCACCTTGTCACTGTGCATGCCCATCCCTGATGTCTCTTCCTCTTCTTTCTTGCAAGGACAGCAGTCAGATGGCATCAGGGCTCCAATCACTCTTATGATCTCATTTAACCTTACTTATCTCCTTAAAGGCCCTCTCTCCAAATACAGTCACATTGAGGGGTAGGGCTTCAGCCTGTGAATTTTGGGGACATACAATCCAGTCCATAACAGAGGGAAACCAGCCTCTCCTCTTCGCAGTCATCGATGTGTCTCTTCCTATGACTACTTAATTTTCATTGATCTTTTCTCAAAAAGACATTTGTGATTGATTTAGACAGCAATGAGAAAAATCATCTGCTGGTTGAGCTCTTCAATAAAGCTCTGAAAATTGCAATTAAAAGGCGGGCGGAGGGAATAGAAAGAAAAGAAAATCATCTTTTGGACAAGCGTAAAAGCGTATTTGTGTTACACTCTGCAAGGTAGGAGGCACAGACACACACACGTGAAGGGTTTAAGAAGTCAGTCTCAGAGTTCTCTCAACAGAAGTCAGCAACTTGGCTGGCAGGCTGTCGAGAGCATGCCTTGTCTGCCTGATTTACACAGGTACAGAGAGAATGGTCTGGAGGCTGCGGGCCTGCTCAGCCAAACGCCCGTGTGTGCATGAAATTAGAATGTCAACATTTGATTCATGCTGCCAAGCTGTGACTGTGAAACAAATTATGTCAGTGGGTGGCAACTGCAATATTAGTCTAAGCAGATAACACTTAACTATAAAAAGGGGCCCAGTCTTCCAGCTTTCTTTCTTTTATCATTTTAATATCAATACTGTTAGACCTAGATGGGATAAAATTTCTAGAAAAAGGAAAATGTTTTATGTGGAGGCATGGGTCCTTTAGGCCAGAACACATTGCAATTCGAACGATGTTTTCTCCTAATCCTCTTGTTGAAATCTAGCAGTCGGGGGATGGCAAAGATGATTTTTATGAACAACCACCACCCACTCAACTGAGTTCAAAGTGGATGACCGTGCCATTTGTGGGATAATCTAAACCACGATTCAATAATCTGCCTCTTACAAAGAAAGCCTTTGATTACCGGGCAGAAGCTAGCAACTTTGTCCTTAGATGCATTTTAATTTAAAGGAAGTGGCTGATATCTTGAAAGAGACAGTGAGCAAATTCTTCCAACTTATTTCCTGGGTTCCACACAAAGTAATTGCACCAGAGTGAGGGAGGTCTGTACAGATGTTTGTGTTGAAACCTGTTATTTTCTACTCAATTGATTTAAGCTTGCACATGTTTAAAGTCAACTTTATATTAACATGTGGCTGAAAATTTGCTGAGGAATTTCATGAAAAAAGTAGGGGTTTTGTGTGTGTATTTTTTTCTTTAAGACTTTCTTGGTGAAGCTGCAACTGCCTACGACTTAAACTTGAGCTAGAAGAGGACAATTTTCCCGTGAAATGAAGCACGCATCCATCTCCATTTGAGGCCCACTTCTTTAACTCGCAATATGGCGAAACATCAATTCGAAGTTTTATTCCATTACAAACACCCGTGTAGTTAAAGTTAATGCTGTGAAAAATCCAACTTGTAGCAGTGAAATGTTTATAGAAGCAGCATCCACTTAGCCGTTGAACCAGACCAAGACGACTAGACCCGGGATTAAAGTGCAGAGAGAACAGGAGAGGTTCCGGCGGGAAGGGGTACAGGAAGAGATGATTGTCTCTTAAAAACTTGTTCACTAGTATTAAATGGGTTTACCTCTGAAAATGAAGATAATTCTCTCATCTCCTCATGGGAGTCTATCCACTGCGTGACTGTTCCCACCTCTTCCTGCTATAGTTCCCATCTCCCCACTCATAGGTATCTACGTTCGAAACTCTGGAATTGCATTTTTCTTCTTGCCAAGACGTGGAGTAAAGGTCTAAGGCCTTTATCAAAAGGAGAACATTAATAGAATTTGGTTCTTTTAAATAGATTTCCTATTTGACGAAGAAGACTGTGGAGAGATAAAACTTTAAAATTCACCAAAGAACCTTTGGCACCGTCATTTTTATTCTAGCTCCCTTATATCAGACAAAACAATGCCAAGATGATATCATGAATAGGTTGATTGAGAAATCGCCTGCCTTGTTGGATGGGAGCATATATCTCCCCCATTAATAAATAGTTCTTTTTTAGCTAGATGTAGTATGATATTAACTCCCAAAGGAGCAAAACAGATTTCTCAAAACTGGAAGTCCTAGGGCAGCTAGCCACAAAATCTCTACTTCGTCTCCAATACATAGTTTGACGCAGGTGGGCATGGAACCCACCAATCTGGTCTTTGCTCACATGTAAAATCCCTTCGCTGAAATGCCCTCACTGTCTGGGACGTTTGTGAAAAAGCCGCCGGAGTGGAAGCTCTCTGAAATAGGTCATTGTGAAAGGGAGGGGGCCGAGGTAAGACGCCTGCTTGACCCACCGGTCCGGTCTGCTGCTCCAGCCATGGCTATTGATGCAGAAATGAGTTCTACTCTCGCCTCCCAGGCAAGAATTCCCACTTTTGAAATTTCATTCATTCTGAAAACACCCCTTGGTTGGGCCATATTTCCTTTTCATTCAGTTGATGTCAGAACCCACCATCCATTTTAAAAGCCTTAACCTCTTCACGACCATATAGCACATACTGCTGTTTATTTCAAAACTATTCACAGGCCGAAGGGAATATTTTCCCTTTACAGGGTAATTGCAGGCTTGCCACTTCTCCGTCCTCTGAAAGCCATAGAAGAAAGTTGGCATTATAGCCTGTCGTTAACTGTCAAATGCATTTAATGCTTTATCGGGAGAACTAGGGACAAAACTACTCTCAACACGCCATGTCGGGAAAGTGAATTGAGGTTCTCCACCGTGTCGGGAATTAACTGTATTCCTTCAGCCAGAGATGTAAAAATCGGGAGGTCAGAGAATGAAATAAACAATATTTTGGTGTAAACAGATGATCAACATGAGAGGAATGACCGTCTGGTCACCCGGGGGGTTTATTCAGTTAACACTTCCACCCCTTAAAGACAATGGTGTGCAATCAATGCATATAGGGCCTTTCAGGCCCGTTGCTAAGTGATACGCAGTGTCAACAGAAAAATGCCGGATGTACAGAGGACAGCTCCAGGCCCGAGAGAGATCAACACCCTCTGATGATATTTTAAACTTAATTCAGTTCCCGATGAAGATTGTGACAGGTTCCGCGGCCAGAGCAGAAAAGATGTTTGCACTTCAAAATCCGACCTCGTGAAGCTGCTCCGCTGTGTGCAAAGAGTGTTTAATTTGGTGACAAGTGAATCATGGTCCAACAGTGGTTGGTTCAAATAGGAAAAGGCACCCAGCAGGGGCATCTTGAGTATTCATTTCTTGCCAGGCACAGCAGTCATTTTACAATCTCGGCTTCGGTATCAGAGCTGATCATTTGTCTCAGATTGTATGTGCATTCTCTCATTTTTTCATCTCTAAAATCTATTTTAGGAACAGCCCCTGAAGCCATTTTCAACAGCTTCTTCAGAAATTCTAAAGAAAGGAAAGAAACTTGAATAGGATCACATCGCCCCATACAACCATGAAAACCTGTTTTGTGGGGCATTCTTGAAACCAGCCCAGAAGCTCTTAAGAGTTTTTGTATTTATTTACCCATTTCTTTCTCTTCCTTCTCTATCCCTCAATGGATTTTTATATTCAAATGCAAAAGATTTCCATGTGCACTAAAGATCCATTTATGTATTGGTTTAGAAGATCATGCCACGATGTTGAAAAATGCAACTTTTTCGTAAACAGATGTTTACAAATTCAGTCTTTGTACTAGGAAAAGCACACTCACCACAAAGAGCCTGTTTTCCATATTTGAAGGCAAAAACCCTTTTGAAAAAAACCCATATCTCTAAAATCCAGGAAGCATTAATCTCAGATATATTGCTCCTCAAAGCCACTTCCCAAAGAGTCATCTTACCAAACCTGTAAAATATTTTCCTAACAAGACGCTGGCTTATCCTGCAACCCCTGGGTTGCTGCCGACAATGAACACTTGGTCACACAGGATCTGAAAGCTGTGTAGACAGGAGGTGATGAGGGATACGACCAATTTACTCAGTTCAGGAAGCTCTGTTTGCCTAGCCGAGCACAAGCCTTTTAAGAGCCCAAATCACATAATTTTCAGTGGGCAGGTTTGTCCACATTTGTGCTCAAGAGTTTGGCCTGTTTATTAAATCAATAAGAGCCCCAGAGCATTTTGTCTAGTGGGCTAAAAACTCCTAAAGCAGGGGTATATTCACATGGATCGAGAAAAGAGTGGGAAGAGGGACTGTTTTCTTGACACTTTTCTTCCTGTCTCATTCCCACGAAGCTAATTTTATTGGGTTGTTCATATCGTGTTTAAGCTACAGATAGCAAGGGGGAGATTGAAGGCAGATAAAACCACACAAAAGCATTCCTAGGCTTTTCCCTGACTCACGGAGGGTGGTTTTCTCTCATGGAGGCATTAAAGCATTGTGGGGCCATGAAGAAGCCACGCACAGAAACAAGCCGGCAACTTACGAGGATAATTGCATTGAGACCACCTGCCTCAACCCTCCTGCCCTGTGTCTCTCCCTACCAGAAGTCTGCAATAAAACCCATGCAAGCTTCTCTATTGTTTTAAAAGATGGGAAAATAGGTTTTAAAGCCCGGGTCAGCAATGTGAATGAGCTTATTACAAGAAGGCTAAGTAGAGACCTTTGATATTTTTGGATTAATGATCAGGCCTGATTGAGTCTCTTTCTTATCTTTGGAGCAAGAACAACTGAATGCCAAGTGACAGGCGAAAGGAGTTTAACTTGTAAGAACTAGCTGTGGAGCCACAAAGAAATATTTATTTTTCAAAAGGCACACAATGTTAATTCAACTGTTAACTGAAAACTATTATAATTTCTGTAGAAATATGAAAAAGTATGAGCGGGCCAGAAAATTTTCCTTAAATTTCTGATAAAATTAGTTAGAACCTACTCTTTAAATGTATTCCAACAGACAAATCGCTTTTCGTATCTCTTCTGAACTTACCCAAACCGTCACACGGAGATGGATGATGATGCTTCAGTTATGTCTAGCTCCAATATAATTGCTGAGCATTGCAGGCTATTTTTAGCAAGAATGTCATGAGTTTGGATAATGCTCCAACTTGGGCCATACCCTGACTTCCAAATTTCTCTGTATGTAGAAATATTTTCTATACGGTCATTTGAGGCAAAGATCATAATTACTGTAGTTTGTTTCTCCTGTACACAAATGAGGCAGCACCCCCATCTTGGGGGGAGCGTGTGTTTTCTGCTTTTCCCTAGTGTTTGCGCTAAGGCATTCACACTGTTTCTCCTTGTCCCTCTTGTGGCCAACAGGCTACACTGATAAACTTAGGCCGTGTGAGGGAAGATGTCTGCAGCTACAGTAACAGAACAAAAGTAACTAGGCCACACTAACAGGTGCCTGTGATTTCAAAAGGTTGGCTGGCATGGGTGCTGACCGGCAGACACATCTTTGCCCTGTTTGCTTAAGCCGGACAATTTCAGGAGGTAAAGCATTAGACTATGCCATGAAACAACATAGCCTGAAATAAAATAGCCGTGGAACAACATAGCCAAAAATAGGACTGTTAGAGGTTTTCTATGTAAATGCATAGCCATGAGCACATTTTAATTAAACTATGAAGCTAGGTCAGAGTGTCTATTTCTAAAACTTCCCACTAATAGACTTAGTATACATTTGCTTGTTGTGATCTGCTTTTTCTTAAACAAGATCATTGCTGAGCTGTGGTTCTCAGCCCTTGGCTATGCATTAGAATCACCTGGAGAACTTCTAGAAATCTACAGATGCCCAAATTCCACTTTCAGAATTTCTGTTTTAATCTGCCAAGTGTAGAGCCTAAGCAATGATATTTTTTAATGTTCCCCAAGTGAGCCAGGGTTGAGGGCCACAGTGGTAGATAATTAAGAGAAGGTAGGTGCTGACAGAACAGGTAGAATTTATGGGAGGAAAACCTAGCATGGAGAAAATGCCATGCATTAATTTTTATTTTTCTGTGAACGGAGAAATAAAGGCCATTATTGAATCTCAGCAGGAAAACATCTTTGTTTAGCTCTAGGATGGATACGTTCCCCAGGGACCTCGTTGAGATCCACTGACTTCAGTGACTGGAAAGAGACTCCCAGACACTGGAAGGCAGGCACTGGCTATATTCAGAAGTACCCCATGACAGGTATCACAATGAAGAAATGTGGAGGAGGAAGAAAGGGGGTAGGGCATCAGGGAAGGCTTCCTGGCAGAGGTGTTTCATGAAGTAGACCTGGAGTGGAAAGATTCCTAGGGAGCAACTGTGGGTGTGGTGAAGGGAGCTGATTAGATACAATCAGGGAATCCCTTTTGCAAAGTTCAGGGCCCTTTTAATGAAAAGGAGAAAAAATATTTTACCTTTTTTTTTTCTTTTTACCATGTTTTATTCTACTTCCAGAATAGGAAAAGTAATAAAAGCTAATATTTACTGAGTATTTATTGTGTGTCACACATTATTCCAAGAGCTTTTTACTTAAATCCTTTGCACTTAAATCATTTAATTGTCAAAATATCTTTATGAGGCGATTACTGCAATTACCCCCATTTTATAGAGGAGGAAACTGAGACACAGAGGGGTGAAATAACTCAAGATCACAGGGCAACTAAGCGCTCATTGTCTTAATCTCTCTGTTCTTCTGCCTCTCCTCAAGTACGGTCTTTGGTTGAAGCCGCCTCTTCCCCCAGCAGCCCAGAGCTCACTGGTGACAGACACTGAGCTCCGTGAGCCGGCCCATCTACCATCTGCAACCTGCAGCTCTCAGGAGTTGGAAAAGAATCCCAGACCCACCCCAACCATGGCCCACGGTCCATCAGAGCTGCAGCAAGAGAAGGGAACTCTGGCTCAGTCATTTTCTCTGACCACCCAACCTCGTGCTACATAAAAATCACACAGAGGCCCCCTCCTGCTTTTGAAAAATTACTGTAGAGGTACAAATCACACCATTCTTTTTTGAAACTCTCTTCTAAAGTGGCAAATTATTACAGGTTGTGAACCTTGAGTGGTCTTCAGACAAAGGGCATAGAATAAGTGTTTTTAAGAATGCCCTAGAGAATTAGTAGGCATAGGCCAGTGAAATCTTTTCTTCCTTTCATCCAAGTCAGTTAATTCAATTGAACAGATGCTTATCGAGCACCGATTTTGCCTACACGTAGGGTTTCTAATCTGAGTAAAGAGATAACATAGCCACAGAAGTTACTATAATAGAAGGCAGACTGAGAAGTATTAATATCACAGGAAAAATGTCAAAATGCTGTAATAATATGGGGGGGATGAGAGTGAAATGGGGACCCGGTGGGGTTTCCCGGAGGAGGGGGTGCTTAAAGCCGGCCCTGAATTTGCAGGATTTCAATCGAGGGAGACTCCGGGAGGGGTGAAGGGGCAGTTCATTCTGTTGAGATGAGGGATCTGAAGTCCCGCCTGGCTCCCTGTCCTGGAGTCGAAGGCCGCTAGGCTGCACAGGAAGCCCAGGAAGAACAAAGGAAACGTTCGCTGCCAACTTCCAAAATTGCACAGGCCGCAGAGCTGGGGGCAGGGAAGCTCTAAGGTCGTTGGGACAAAGTAGCCAATTTACAGTTATGGTTACACTTGAGTCAATTAAAATGTTTTATTAGCGGGAATTTGAATCTCTTACCTTCATTAACATTTAACAGTAAATGGGAGAAAAAAGGTAAATAAAATATTATCTGGCTTTTTAAAGGTCATTTTAGACTGAGCATTATAAAATGCGAGCTGGGAAGGGCGGCATGGCCCTTCGTGTGGATTTAGTGCGTGGAGCCCGCTGTACGTGTAAATCCATAGAGGCATCTTCCAGCACTGGCAGGAGACACCTCGTGGCAGGCGAGGTGCTCACAGGTGCATTAATTATCGTCAGCACATTCGGGTTGAAGGAGAAGAAGGAGATCTGACATGTGAGAATTCATTTTTGCTTTAGATCTCAGATTATAAATCATTTGGGGTATGCGGCCCTTGGTAATTACTCCCATGATCAACACCTGCCTTTCAACAACCCTAGGCTAGCAGCCCAAATTGATTAAATGGCATATCTAATTCTTCCCCCAAAGGAAAGAAGCACAAGGGGAGCCCTGTGCCCAGGTCCCAGAGAGGACACGGAAGGCCCCATCACAGTTGGGCGAGGCCATTCTCATGGCCCAGATGTCCCATGGATATTTTACATCAAGGCCTGCTGTTACGGGAAGCCGGAAGTAGAAACATCATTTCATTTGGCAGGATATAAAGATTCAACTTGAAAAGAAACTCTCTTTATTTTTCAGTTTTCCAAAGTTTAGAGCCAGAAGCAATTAAAAATCCATCCCAAAGCTGCCCAGTGAATATCTCATCCCAACATGTCGCCCTTGTGGGGAAGACCTGAAGCGTGTTGCCTAAGCTTCCTCTGGTCCCAGAAAGGCAGCAGGAAGCCAAGCAGTTCTCATTGCAGGAGAAAGACCTTTCTTGATATTCTTTTGTCAGAATGAGTGGACTAGAAAGAGAAGACCTATCCGTCCCAAGACGGGGTTCTGAGGATTTCAAGGTGTTATCGATTGCTGTCCTCCTTGCCCATGGGAAAGAGGGAGCGGGGAGAAGGGATAATTCTAGACCTGGAGATACAAACCCTAGCAAGTGGGAGTTTGCCTTTCCACGGAGTAATAGAAAATATAGTCCTACTCGAATTAGTAAGAGCCATTTGGTTAAATCTCCTTCCTGGGCCTTCTTCATCATTAGGACGTTTGACTTTTACTGCATCTGAAAATAGGGGGAAAATGGATTCACAGCAAAATAAATATTTCCTAATTTTCAATAAATATTCCTAATCGCAGGGATTGTGTTCAAAGCACCATGCAGCTGTATAAATACAAAGAACAAAATTAGAAGGAAAAAAAGAGTATTTACATACATAAATACAAATCTAAAATCTGACCTTAATGTGCTAAAAGCGTCTGATCTGGTTCTGTGAATGTCAGAGGCGGCTACTCGCTGGCCCTCTAGCGCTATCCCAATTAGCAGCTAAGGAGACGGCCTTCCCTTTGTCCAAATCAGAAGATAAATATCATGGACTTCAGCGCAACAGTGATGAGGACCTTTTCCTGTTCCATTTAACAACTTTATTTTGCATTTGGTCTAGCAAGGAAATGACAATGTTTCTGGGAGGTGATAAACCAGAGCTCTAGATAGCTCCCCCACGGACTCCCCAACTTGGTTCCATTCCCTTCTCTTGTTGCAGAGTATCCACAAGGAACGTCTCGCCCACCCTAAGATGTCTGGGGATGTCACTGAGCCTGACGAACCTTCAGCACTGGAGTGTGCAAGGCCAGAGTCGGAGACAGAGATTTGACACTGTACCCATTTTCAATGGCATACAGAGAAGCCAACATCCTTCATGCTGCATGCTGTGTATTAAATACATAATATATGTGATGTATGTATGCATGTTTGGATCTTTTTTTTTATTTCAACATATTATGAGGGTACAGATGTTCAGGTTATGTATGTTGCCCTTGCCTGCCCGCTCCCCCGCCATGTTCGGATCTTTGACACATAGATTTTTGTGCTTTTTATTATCCAAAAAGGTTGTAATATTGGGCTCCTGATAACCCCTAAAACACTTATCCTTTAAAAAAATATATTAAACACATAAGGCACTGTATTTTTGCCCTAGTGAAGTCATCATGGTTCAGTCCTAAACAGTCGTGTGGGGTAGGTGGTGTTATCTCAGATGCAGAGAATGAAATTGGGCTCAGGGAGAGACTACAGTCTTCTCTGGTCATGTTGTATCAGTCTGTATTTTTTTTCAATCAATCTTTCCTTTCTCTTGAACATAATTCGGAAGTAAGGTGAGATGACCATTTATCTCTACCAATATGATAGTGCTTTCTCACCCACTCTGGAAAAATAACTCCTCATATTCCTTGAAAGCAAGCACTGGAAGGGATCTTAGAGATCTGGGCACTTCCCCAAGATGGGGGAAGTATGGGGGATAGGGAGAGAAGCTGGTTGTAACAAGGACTGGGGTGCTGTCATTCTGCAGTCCCAGGGCTGTCCCATGCAGTGACAGATTGCATGGCCCCACCAAGAAATGCCAACCCCCCTCTCTGATTAGTGAGGAGCCCAACACCCACAGTTGAGTCTTAGATGCAAGCTCTCAACTCCCGGTTCAGAGGTAGTTGCTGTTTCTGTAGTTGAGCGATTAGAGAAGCAATCTGCTTTTAAAAGATATGTAAATATAGATATCTCGATGTTGCTCCTGCTCTCCTGCACAGCCCACCACTGTTAACTAGCTGTGAAAAGGCCCATGATTGTCTATGCATCTCTGTCTTTCTCATGGGGCAGCAATTCATACCCACCTAGTACCTGAATTCAGCAGGAGACTTCACACCTCTCCACAAAGATGCTTTGATCCAACCAACACTTATTGAACACTTTGTATATGCCAGGCACTGACCTTGGTGCTGGTCAACATATTATGTCATTTAACTGCAACTCAACACTAGGATACAGATACTAAGTCCATTTTACAGGTAAGAAAACTGAGGCTTTGGATGGTTTATACAAGTTGTTCAAAGGCTCATGTCTAGCGACTGGCCCAGGTATCTGTGTTTCCAGCCTCATGTACTGTCACTTAGGTCCCCTACATCTCAGTGTCATCACATCTTGGCATCAGTTCTCTCTTCCACAATGGACAGTCACGGGAAGTGCCTTCCAAGGCTTAGGATTCATTTGATCTCAGGATGGGTGAGGTCTCAGGAGAGGTGAATGGAAGAAAGGCTCATTGAGACAGAATTTCTAAGAACTCTGGCCACATTTTCAAGTGCAAATGGCAGAATTGAGTGTACATGCATGCGATTCACTTGACACCAAACAAAAACATATCCAAGGTGAACTGAAGCCTCCTGAGATGGAGTTGGTGCGGAGGAAAATCAAGGATGAAAGCTCATGGCCGTTTACAAGAGCACAGTCTCTCTCCCTCTCTCTCCCTCTCTCTCTCCCACACACGCACACACACAATATGCAGTAAACACATTGAAATGGTCACCTGTGAGGACATGTGAGGGAACAGAATCGAGGAATAAAGGAGTAAATAAAATGAGGAGTATGATTAACTTACCCATCTACTCTGAGGTTAAAAATTTTCAAGTAAGTTTATGACACTTTAAAAATAGGCTATGAAGAGTACTCCTAATAAAAATGATAAAATCCCCAAACCTGACAAGTTATGACTCAGGGGTGGGAATTGGCAAGAGGAAGGAGAGACGATGAACTTGCCATTTGCTAAAAGGAGAGTCCTCCTTAGGAATTTTATAATTATGTGCTATTGCTGCTCATTAATTGCAAGGAAACCAGCTCGGCTCCAGCCCTCTTGCCTGCTGGGAGAGCACGGCAGAACTACTGACTCACATGAAGGATGGGCACACGTGGATGGCACCCGTCAGCGTGTGTGATAACGAGTGTGAGGCTCAGGTCAGACATGGCTGCCCTGATACAGGCTGCGTGTAATTAAAAGGTTTGCATGGAGTAGAAGCTCACCCTCCCTATCTTAGGCATGTCAGGAGCTGCTCATTTGTAGCAAACGTCTTAATTGTTTTTCCTTTGCTCTTGGATTTAAAACAGTGTGTAGAAATCATGTAGCCTGGTAAAATAAAAAATAAATATCCAATCATGTGGCCAGTGTTCAAAGTGCAAATGTTTTCCGTGACCGTGCAGTGAGAGCATGCGTACACACGCACGCACACACACACACAGAGGCAGAGCAAATACTCTGATGAATAAAAATGTGAATTTGAGGGCAAATGAGGCATGAAACATATTGGCCAATAAACAACACAAAAGAAGGTCATTCTAAATTTTTTATCTAACCAGCCTGGGAAGCATTTGAGCTAAGAATACCCACCAAGAAAAGACTTTCATTCCTACCAAATACACAGGGTTGATATTCATCATTTTATTATAACTCAGACATAAAAAAGCCTATGATCTCACTGCTTGTATTTTTAAAGGTAAGAATCTATGAAGATTTAAAATATCTAAAAACACATCCTAGATCTACGAGGAGATATGCCTAAAGTACTCTGTAATCACAACTCGTTTTTGAAAATGTCTCCTGTAGGAAGTCTTGTCATTTCCAAAGTACTTTTTAGTCCACAAAGCTTTTTCAAAACCATTTTGTCAAAGGAAAGGGCAGGTATTATTTGCTCCGGTATCCAGATGAGGAAATTGGTTCAGAATGTTCATGGAATTTTCTTGAATTCTTGTGGCCAGAGAGTAGTGGAGTCCAACGAGGATCTGATACACGACTCCTAATCTAGCAGTGCCCTGCCAAGCTGCCAGCCACTGTATTTTCTGTGCATATCATCTATGAGAACAGAAAGAATACTAAGAACGAGTGTCTCAGAGACTCTTCCGCCCCATCCCCAACCCACGACATGCACACCCAGAAGCATCCGGGATTGAAAGAAAACGGATTCTTTCAAGATTCCCAGACCAGTCTGTGCAAAGTGAGTAGGTTTCCAGCCCCTGCCACTTCTAAGAAATACCTGAGTCTTGCAAGGCTGAGGTCACCTGCAGCTCCTCGGGGGCTCCCTGTCTGCACTAATTAGAGAAAGCAATATTGTTTCAAAGCATTCCCTTCATCTGTCTTCCAGCCTTGCTTTGCTCCAGGATTTGGGTGTTCGGAGGCTCAGGCCCAGTTCACACGCCTGCCAGCCCTTCAAAGGAGGGGGATAAACACGAGCTCGCCAAACAGGTGGGGATGAGAGACGTGCCGGGACCGTCTCGGTGGTTCGGCTCTGCACCTTCACTTTCATGATCTGCAGCATTTGTCAAGCAAAGACAGGCTGGTGAGCCGGGGCTTCCACACCTTCAAAAGGAAACATTGACTAAACGGTGATGCTGTTGCTACTCTCTTTACCTGCTAGATGCCCACGGGGACTCGCATCGTCAAAAGAGGAGTCATCGTTAGACTTTTCTTACTGACATCCAGTGGCCCAAGGGAGAACAGGGGAGATGAAGGGCCCATCACAGGGAGGGTTATGAACCACACTGAGAAACTGGAAGATTGGAAATTAACTTTCAAGGGTAAGAACAGACAGGACCAATTCACTCAGAACCTGAGAAAAATATAGTCTGTGATGATGGACGAGTCTAAAAGTCCCCAAGAATTTAGCCGCTGACCATATTCGGTCATCACCTAGCCTCTTCGGGGGCCTCAGGTTTCCCCTACGACCACATAACCACAATACTCTACTTCGTACAATTTGGGAGAAGGATCCGTGACTTGAGACAGCAGTAATGTGAAGTTCTCACGGTATTGGCACGACAATGGGTACAAACGCAGTGGCCAGAGACATCCTCTGTGCAGGGCAAAAAGAACACAACTCCATCCCCTGAGAGCTCAACAAATGCATTTGGTAAACTATTATAGAAAAATGTTCTTGAATGGTGCAGGGAGGGGGGGAGAAGGAAGGAAGCAGGTTGGGATGGAGAGGGAATGTGTTGTTATTTTTTTTCATCTGTTGGGGGTAAAGGCTGACCAGACACTGGAAAGTAGAAGTTCCAGTGCCATCGAAAACAGAAATTCTGCAGTCTCAGGTGTTCTTGAAAAATGTCCATGGACTTGAGCTAATGTCTCGTGGTAGATCACAGGACAGAAAGACTGAGATTTGGGTACAGTTCACTGTTCCCCTTGTCCCCACACCTCTTCCTCTTGGTGTTCTCCAACTTTCTTCCAGAAGCTTCCTGGAGAATCTCTCTCAGTCATTCCCTTAACCACACTAGTTCCATCCCCAGGTCACCTCAGTCTGTGCTCTTTTTGGGGCCAGGGGCCTGAGCTCCACGTGGTTGCAGAATTGTCTCTCTCTCCAGACAAGACACGAGTGAAGGCAGCAGAACATGAGCTTCCTACAGATGTTAAAGACATTCCAAGAGAGTGATTCTTGCTGGTCAGGTACGTAGGCTTTTTTCCTAATAATAAAAACTTCATTTATGTTTAAGAGTGACCTTGGCAGATCTACTCAAAAAACGAGTATTTCCCTGTTGACAAACATGTTTCCCAGAACCCATATGTTTATATGTGAATGCAGGAACTAACCTGAAAAATTAACTACCTTTTCTGAAAAATATAGTGGGGGGAGGGCCAAAAACTTTCCTCTGCAGTCTTAGGTTCAGTGGCTGGTGCTTATGAATTTAACTGGCCAAAGACAGTTTAACAGAAAAAACCCAGAGTTTGTTTTTGTGTGCAATGAGCGTATACATGGGAGAACTCAGTGATGAGTAATTCAAAAGAAGATTTAGAATTGCGGTCTTATATACCACCTTTACAAAGGGTGATAAAATGTGGAGAAAAGGCTGAAGGAAAAGGGTTGGGGCTTGGAGGGGGTAAGTTGTGGGAAGGTTACTAGGAAATGTATTGTAAATGGGGTTGTTTAATAAGGTTTGTTGAGCAGATGAATCCTTCTCTACTCCTTGGTTAGGAAGTGGGGAACACCTATAAAAATGGAAATTTGCGTCACCTTTATACCTCTCCAGCCTGAAAGAGGGGCACAGGGAAGCACAGAAGCGTGAAGGTGCGGCATGCCTGGAAAGCCTGAGTGCTTCCATCTAGCTGGGGCTCAGAGCAGGGCCTGGGGAGCAGTAGAAGACAAGGTCGGAAAGGGTAGCAGAGTTCATGTGAGGATGGCCTCCACGCACTTTTCTTCTTACAGTGGGAGCTGCGCAAGATACTTAAATAGGTAAAACATCAGCTTGGTATTTCAGTTCTGGTGCCAACAGTGTGTGCAGGTACTGCAAAGGGGAGACACTGGAGATGGCAGGATGACTGTCCCTCATTTACGAAGCAAACGTTGAGAGCCTGCAATGTGCCATATGCTCTTCCAGGCGCCGAGTGTGTGCTGATGAGTGAAGCCACCACAATTGCCACCCTCATGGAGCTTGCAGTCTAACGGGACGCAGGGATGGCAGTAGATGGTACTGACGGTCCCAACTGGGTTTGTAAAGTGTGTGGGGAAGGTTTTCAACACAGTGAATTTGAGGTGTCTATGAAACAGCCAAATGGAAGGAGCCTAGAGACGATATGCCTCCCCACAAGTTTAAACATAGAGTTTCTAAAACTCACTTGATCTGAAGAAAATCTGCTTTCCTAATCATTACCTGTGAGTTTCTAAGCAGAAGAGAACTTCTCCCTTGAAGATTTCCTGTCTAACTGAAAGGTAAGGAGCCCAAGTTAGAGCAATGTTAGGTGGCAGAGACCAGGGTCTCCCCTCCAGTCACGAGGTAAAGGGTTTGGAGCCCAAACCCTAGGCCTGAATTCCGGTTCTGTGACTCACAAGCTGTAACTCCCTCGTTTCTCCAGATAAGTTGATTATTATTGCCCAACATTGCACCAAAGTCAGGAAATGATCTTACAGTGAACCAATCCGAAACGAGCCCTCCCTGGGTCTCCGTCTTCCATGAAGGAAAACTTGACCCTCAAACCACTAGCCAGCTCTTCTGCATCCCTTCCAGAGCCCAAAAGCTTCTTACCTACAGAAACCAGCTCCGTTTTATTAACATTTCTTTTAACGATATTTACATATTTTATGCTACCCTCTCTAATTCAGCAAACTCTCCCTCTCATCCCATTCTGCTCTCGAAGAGTTTTGGAAACCTTAGCAAAAATAACAGATCTACTGCTTCAGTTCCCGCAATGCACATGTATTTATTAGGTCCTGCCTTAAAGCAAATTCAAACATTCTCCATGATCACTTTTGCAAGTGTCAGAGATCTAGCAATCCAACTTCAGAATGACTCTTAACAGGTCTACCATCCAGAGCCAGGTACCCACAAGTTGTGATATTTCAGTGCCTTCCAGGTCCTCTATATGACCTGCTAATTACCTGTCAGAATGTAGGCATCAGGCACAAATCAAACAGGTGAAAAAAAACTTGATCTTATCTCTGCTTTTTTCAGTTTCTGAGTCTCTGAATACCACATACATCAGGCTTATGTCTTATTCTGGGACAGGCACCAACTTTCATGTATTCCCCAAAGCCCAAAATTCTCTGCAAAGAACTGTTTCTTTTGCAACTGAGATTAATAAGCCAATTCACTTGTCTGAACAGTGTTGAGCTGACCTGGCGCCTTTCTTTCCAGAAGGCATATTGCAGTGTCATGATAAGAATGTCTCTTGAACTTGAGCATAGCAATCTCTGCTTACAAGGAGAAAACTCAGGCTTGGTGGGGACTCCTGACAATGCTGTGTGATTCAAGTCATCCTCTCCTACGTGGACCACTGTCTGAGGAGAGAAGAGCTACCATGGCATCTAGGTTTTATATCCCTTCCTGAATTCCAGAAAGAAGTTCTAACTTTTGATGCACAATTGAACTTTGGGTATGTTTGACATACCTATTCATCAATAATTCATTCGACCAAGCTTTACTGAGCACTTACTGTATACCAGCACCTCTGCTAGATGTAATATCAAAAATAAAAACCAAAAAAAAAAAAAAAAAAAAAAAGACCCTGTATTCTATGGTGATTAACATTAATTCCTGAGGCTTTTATATGATATCGGTGGCCTTTGTTTGATTGAAATTTGGTGTATACAATTAATATTCTCAGATTCAGAAGGTAATTCACCAATTTAAAAAAAGTATACTCTCTTATACTCTCATGACGCTCCATGATGACAGGGCCTTCTGTCTGTCTCAGGCTTTATTCTTAGCACCTTGAACAGGGCCTGACACAGAGAAAGTGTTCAATAAATATTTGTTAAATGAATTCATGATGCCTTTGACCCACAGAGAGGGAGATAATTATCTTCCACAACCTAATCAAGCAAGTGCTTGAGAAACACTAGTACTTTCTTCTGACCAACAGTCTTAGGAATGTATCTACCTTGCAACCATTGGAAAATATGATATAGATGGATTCTTAATGACATGAGCAAATGTCTGTGATATTTAGCTTTGTGGGAAAGCAGATTACAAAACACCATGTCTACTATACCCCCGTTTTTTTGAAGCCAAAATGTAAATAGCAGCTCTTTCTGGGTGATGGAATTGGAGTAGTTGTTACTTTGCTTTTTTTGGATTTTTTTATGTTTTCTAATTCTCTGCAATGAGCATATATTACTTTTCTCATCACATTTTTAAACATTACTCTAAAAGAAAGAATATAGTTCAGGATTTGACCCGATTTTACTTTCAGCTTGCATTTTGATTCTATTCAAGTCCCTTCATTTAGCTGTAAAGAGCAGCAACTTGTTATAGAACAGAAGAGAGGATACGTTTTCCAAAAGAGGCTGATTTTTATACCAGGTCTGCAGAGAAGAGCAGTGGCTCCGAGTCTCATCAACTAATGACTAATCAGTGATGAGTGTCAAAGAACTAATTGTGCCAGTTATAACTCTGGGAAGGTCATCTACACAGGTAGGAAAGGTGTGAGCACAGGAAAAATGATGAATTTGCAGTTAAAAGGAACCTTCTTGCAACCAAGAATTATGCCGCCAAAATTCATTTAATGGTAATTAGTCATACTTCAATAGATTTCAAAAACAGACTTTTCCTAAACAAAGATCAAGAATGGAAAACCAATTTTTTTTTAAATGCTGTTCTCTCTTTTTCTTTTTTCCCTTTCTTTCTCACCTTGGAAGAAGGTTTAAGTAGGGTTTCAAAGCCTAGCCTATCTGTACTGCTCTGGAGTTTGGCAGCTGTTGGATTTTGGTGTCTGTGTGCCAGTTATTTGCTCTGCCAGCAATGTGTTAGGATAATCACCCACTGAAGGATTTCAACACATTACATTTCCCCAGAAGCCTTTTTCTAACAAGGTAATTTATGGCCTGTTCAGGAATCTGGTCTTTACAAAACAATAAATTCACACTTGCACTGGACTTCAAAGCTGCCATTATGAGCCTCGGTAGCAGAAAGCATCCCACAGCTGAGAGCCAGATCAACAGATAAGTGAGTTTTTAACGATCTCTTTCAGGCAGGCTGCAAAGGGGACAAAGCTGACAGCCACTGCAGCATTTGGCCATTCTGGTTGCAAAAATTCGACCCTAAAAGTGGGTCTTCTTGACAATGTTGGAACCATTTCGCCCACTCTCTACAGAAATTGGGATCTGTGGGATTTTGGAAGGGTTGAGAAGGGACCAGGTGTTCCCCTGGTTCCTGGTAGCATCTTGCTGGGATGCCAACAGAAGCCCACTCCCCAAACCCTGCAATCAGCCTAAGCCCAAGTCTCCCTCTGGAAAGTAGGAGTTGGGGCGGGGGTCAGCTCCTCAGTGCCTCCAACTATTTCAACAAATTTTTGGGACCAAGGGCATCGTCCTCACATACAAATCTCACCTAAAACCTAGACCAGGTTTTCTAGAGGGTAGTCTGTATCTTGCTTGCATAAGAATCACCAGGGATGCTTGTTATAAAGGATGTATTACCTCCCAGAAGCTAGACTTGAGAATTGAAACCTTTAACAAACAATCCAGGTGATTCTTGCACATAACCAAAGTTTGGGAAACACTGGAAAGCCTGAAAATAGAAAGACAAAACTAGAACTTTAAGTCTGAGGGCTTTCGGATGAGCAAGATCCAGAAACAAATCTCAAAGCCATCATTTACTAGCTGTGTGCCTTTGGACTAGTGTCTTAACCTCTCAGAACCTCGATGTATCCATACATGAGAAGGAAGAAATACCTCCTCTTTTTGTGGTGAGGAATAGCTTCTGGCTCTGCAGATGTGTTCTGCCTGCCCCTTCAGACTCCTCACAGCTCTCCGTTCTGTGCCTGGGCCTCCGCCTGCAGCCTCCTTGCTGTCAGTCTGGGCAGACGTAGAAAGTGCTGAAACTCGCTTTTCCCAGCAGCTCCCATGTTCCAGCCCCCATGAAAACACATCTGCTTTCTGTTTGAGACACAGGGTGTGTAGTGCAGTGATGCTACTTGCCTTTTCTCCTTCTATTTTTTAAGCGGTAGAAATCGTTTATCAAATGAAATCTTTCTTAGATCATTAATGAATAAATTATACATATATTTTTTTAAATCCAGCAGTTCTATGTGAAGGTAGAGGAGGCTCAACTTTGAGTCCACTCATTCCCCTCCACTCCATCCTCTGAGGCCTCCCCAAAGCTTCTGAAGTCCCCTCGGTGGAGCACCTTGGTCAGCAGAATGGATGGAGGATGTGATGTGTCCGTCTGGGGGTGGGGGAGGAGTGGGCAACAGAGAGTGAGGGGTCACAAGACGCCAAGGTGGCAGAGAAGCTGGAGGTGTCAGCATGCACGCCGGGTACACAGGAGGAGGAGCAAGCTTGCAGGGAGAAAGGAATGAGCTCAGTTTCTGACACACTCAGTCTGAGGTGCTGCAGAGGCAACCAGGTGTGGACACTTAGCAGGCAGTTGGAAATTCACACCCAGAGTTACAGGCAGAGGTCCAAGCACAAACAGAGATATTTCTGCCTTCTCATCAGTCAGTGGTTTCCACACATGTCTCCACTTTGGGAATACCTGGGAGCTTTAAAAGATACAGAGGCATGGGTCCCATCTCCAGAGATTCTGATGGAATTAGTCTGGGCGTGGGTGGGCATTGGGATTTTTAATCTCCTGGGTTCAGCCAAATTTGGGGACCACTGATCTTAGTGTAGAATAAAGGATTTGTCCCTCATGTAGGCACAACTGTGCAGATGTAGGAAGCTTTACTCAACAGCCACACTATTGGGATTATATCAAAAAGGCAGAAATCTAAACTTTAATTACCATTAATAGTAATTAGTATTAGTTTTCCATGGTTGCTATAACAAATTACCACAAATCTTATGGCTTAAAACAATAGAAATTTATTTTCTCACAGTTCTGAAAGCCGTAAGTCTGAAATCGGTATCACTGAGCTGAAATTAAAGAGCTGGCAGGGTAGCGGTGAATCCACTCCTTGCCCCTCCCGGCTCCCGGTGGCCACCAGCATTCCTTGGCTTTCTCATCCCCATCCCTCTGAAATCTGCTTCCCCGACCACGTTGCCTTCTCCTCTTCATCTGTGCGCAGATCTCCTTCTGTCTCTCTCCTACAACTGTGCATACAACTGCATTTGGGGCCCACCTGGATAGTTCAGGATATTCTGTCCATTTCAAGATCTTTAAATGTATCTGCAATGTCCTTCTTTGCCACATGAGGTGACATTCACAAGTTCTGATTAAGATCTGATATTTGGGGGGTTTCTTCTCTTACTCAATCTACCACAGTCACCCCTGAAAGTTCACATCCTCCCCACATGCAAAATAAATTCATCCTCATCTTAAAGTCCTCCAAAGTCTTGACCCATTTCAACATCGACTCATGTCCAAAGTCTCATCTAAACACCATCAGCTCAAAAGTCTCAAAACTCAACATCTCAGTCATGGAAGACAAGCAAACTCTGAGTATGATCCAACCTGGGACAAAATTTCTG
This sequence comes from Avahi laniger, assembly GCA_963575035.1. Taxonomy (NCBI): domain Eukaryota; kingdom Metazoa; phylum Chordata; class Mammalia; order Primates; family Indriidae; genus Avahi; species Avahi laniger. The sequence continues at coordinate 22,106 of CAUYSK010117341.1, forward strand.
TCGATTAAGTTGCCTGATTTCAAAATACAATGGTGGTACTGGCACAGGGTGACAGGTGCGGACACTCCACTCCAAAAGACAGAAAATGGAAGGAAGAGAGGAACCGTGGTCCCAAGCAATTTCAAGATCCACTCTGGCAAAATACTTTAGGTTTGAAGACCCAGGAATAACTCTCTGTGGCTCAAGACTCTGCCCTCCTAGCCCATGGCTCTACCCTCTGGGCCCAAAATTCCACCCTCAAGGTCATTCTTTCTTTTTCTTGAAGGGAAGCACATGTTTTCAGCTGAGTAGTGTTTTTTTTGTTTGTTTTGTTTTTGTTTTTTTGAGACAGAGTCTCACTGTGCTGCCCTGGCTAGAGTGAGTGCCGTGGCATCAGCCTAGCTCACAGCAACTCCTGGGCTCAAGCAATCCTACTGCCTCAGCCTAGCTGAGTAGTTTTATCATCCTGTTTTTTGCCTGTAGAAATTTGAAAGTCAGACAGGCTTTATTCATTTCATCCTATCTCTTTCAGTCCAAGATATTAGTGTTTCAGCTGATACAACAGTCTCAAAAACTTTGTGGTTCTCCTGTGTATATCATGAGTATTGATGTCATTACACAAAAGGATGCTCTGCAAATCCTTTCCAGATAATTCCTTCTCTAGTCCCAGCTTTTCCTGAGATGGTAAAGGAATTCCATGAGTCACACAATCTCTTCGAAGAGCCTTTTGTGTAAATAAATATTTTCATATTCTGAAACATCTAAAGCACTAGCAAAAGGATGTCCAGATACACCCTTGGCTTTCTCTCCAAAGCACACTTTTCTGACAGTGAATCTCCTAATTTTAGCATCTTCTGCAATCTGGATAGACTGAGAATTTTTAAACCATCAAGTTCTGGTTACTTTTTGCTTAACAGGCCTTTCCTCAGTTTATCTCTTCCCTGTCTTATTTAAGCAGCAAGAAATAAACTATGCTGTACCTTCAACATTTTTCTTAGAAATCTCCTCAGCTAAATGTCCAGTTTCATCATTTACAAGTCCCATTTCCACATAACTATGGGATACGATTCAGCGAAGCTTTCTGCCTCTATCTAACAAGGATCTTCTTTGCTCTGGTTTCCAATAACATGTTTTTTGTTTTCTTCTGGCCCTCACCAGTAACATCTTTAACCTTTATATTTCTACCAACATTCTATTGATAATGATACATGTTTTCTCTAAGATAGTAAAGGCTTTCTATAACTCGCTCCTTGATTCCTTCTAAGAAATGTCTTAAATGTCCCTATTTGTACCCCCACCCGGTACCATTTCTGACCCTCTACTCCTACCTGATCTTTAACAAAGCATTAATAATTCTAAGGATAATCTCTATTTTGTTGTACTTTTTTGTAACCGTCTTAAATAAATCAATTTGTACTTTTGTAAGATCTTTTTTGCTGTTTTACCATTTTAAGCCTCTGTACTTGTCCACACACAGATCGTAGTTTTGTTGCTAATGCTCTTCTTATGGATGTCTGCATTTAACTTGTGGATTATGTAAACATAATGTCTATCGATATCTATATATCTATATAAACTACTAGTTTTTTTTAAACAACCTAGACTTTTTCAATCATGAGCTTCAAAATCTTCCAGACTCTACCTATAGTCTAATTCCAAAGCCACTTCCATGTTTTTAAGTATTTATTACATGAACACCCCACTTCCAGTTACCAAAATTTGTATTAGGACATGGATATCTTTGGGAGGGGACATTATTCAGCCTTCTATGCCATTATAAATTATTTTTGTTGTCTGGAGTTCTTTAAGCCCATTTTGCCAATGAGGCGCTAGACTCAGAGAGCTTAAGCACCTTGCCCAAGGTCACATGGATAGAAGTAGGAGCCAGAATTTGGATCCCAACAGTGCAGCTCTGGTAACTCATTTAATGCTCACACAACCTCTCAAACTAGAGAGCTTAACCCCCATTCTACAAAGGAGGAAACTGAGGCTTAGCGAGGGTGGATTGATAATAGACAACCCCACAACTACTGAGAGCTGGGATCTCTCAGGCTCTAAACCTACACTATTTCCACTGTAACCTACTGCCTCTGAAGAACAAAAGCTCCTTAGGGCTTATGTTGCTGCCTCTTTGGTTCTCTTGGAGGTATCATGGATGCCCATTTCAGACTTGCAGGGCTTGAGAGAGAGGAAGCTGGTCCATGCCAGGTCCTTGCTGTAGCAGAAGCAGTTCCAGCCATCCCCCTCCCAGGGAAGTGTGTGCTAATCCACGAAAAATGTCCGAAGTGCAAATGCAGAGCTTGCACACCTTCGGAGTCCTTGGACAATATGATCCGGACCTACCGGTGCTCACAATAAGGTAATTGGTTTTCTGGCAAAACTTTGGTGCAAGAACGATTCACCTAGATGAGAGGAAGTTGGATTGATGTGAGTCAGATGCAGAGGGGTCAAACCTATGGGCTCTGGAGTCAGAGACACCTGGGTGTGAGTTCCAGCCCTGCCATTTACCAACTTGTGACCTTGGGCATCGTATTCAGCCTGGCTGAGCCTCAGCTCCCTCCTTTGTAGACTGGGGACGATGATAGCACCAACTTCACTGGTTTTTATAAAATTAAATGCAATAATATGTGTAAAATGTTTATTTAGTATTGGACCCATAGTAAGCAGACCAAAAATATTAGCAATGATGATCGATAATGGACCTTAAGAATGTTAGCCTGAAAACTGAGGCCCACATCAGGTTACCCGACGGACTGCTGGGTTTGTGACTAATATTAACTAAGAAATATATAGCTCTATTTTGGGTCAGGCACTGTTCTAAGTGCTTTACAGATATTGATTCATTTAGCCTTCATAACAACCCTCTGAGGTCTGTACTATTGTTATTCCTGTTTTACAGATGGAAAAACTGAGGCATAGAGAGAGATCGAGTGCCTCGTCTAAGGTCAACAGCTGTAAGGGGAGCCAGAGATTGAACCTAGGCAGACGGGCTCCCCTGTCCTTGCTCATAATTACAACGTCCCAGCTTTCACTGTAAGAGGGATCCTTTGTGACAGAGCAACAGGCTACTAATACAAACACACTGGGCTTACAGGTGATGTCTGTGATTCTGGCCAGCCGATTTCTACAGTCCATCCCAGCTTCGGCACTTTAAGTGGGAGGCGTGGAGAAATTTCTGACTTCCCAATTTATGCCTGGACGTGAGAAATTCAGACTCCAGTGGTTCCAGCTGCCAACCTCCTGCAGCCTTCGGGCAAAGACACGCCCGTGAGTCCATGCAGTTAACGTTGGCATTAACCACCTGGTTGCCAGATTAGTGACAGCTTGTGAACAGAAAGCAAGAGAGTCCGGGGTTCCCACCCAGCCCATCTCTTTGAACAGGCTGCAGCTGGCCCTGTCGGCCAGAACGTGGTTGCAAAGTTCACACTTAAAAGTCCATTTAACAGGATTTAAAAGAAAGAACAACAGAAGCAGGTGGAGTAGCAGTGACCTGGTCACCTTTTGCCCCTGGTGTCTGTTTCAACAGCTGGGAAGAACAGGGCAAACCAGCAATGCCAGACTGTAAACCTCTCTGTGACGACCAAGCGGGGCTTCTTTGAATAGAATGCCTAGCAAGGACTTGCTCCGTAGCAAAGCAACCCGCAACTGGAGAGGGAATTGCTGCTCACACTCAGAGTAAACACGAGGGGGGACAAGACTCTTAATTCGAGGAGGTGGAATTCACCAGCAAAGGTGATTTGGCCACTTTGTTGCCAACCGAGGAGGTCTCTTTAGTGTCCAGTGTAAGCCTGTTGTTCAAGGGGTTTCAGGTTTAATGAGGTGCGGCAAGCCTTGCAGAGAGCTAAAGACTGGCTGCCTGAAATGTTGGTTTTCTCATTCCGTGAACAAAGCAGTTCAAGAATCTGCCCATCTTGGTTGCTTTGTTTGGTTTATACCCTGGGGCCACATCTCATGAGAAAATGAGATCATAAAAACGATGGGAGTAGGGGTGGGAAGGAGACTTGTGGGGACAGATAAATACAGTGATGCCCCAATTCAAAATCAGGACAATTTAGATTTGAAAAGAAAATGTTATGCCATCTATTTTGATATAAACTACTAAATTCAAATGACAAATATTTCAGTACCTCTCCACCCCCACAAAAAACATCGCACATCATTTTACTCTTTTCAAAAAAGAGTTTTTGGATAATATTCTAAATACTTTTAAAGAGGCATTGACTACTTTATATCTAGGTTTTATATAGGGTGACAACCATCCCTATTTGCCTGGGACTGAGGGAAACTTTTAGTGTTAGAACCAGGAAAGCCTCACACCTGTAATCCTAGCACTCTGGGAGGTCTAGGCAGGAGGATTGCTTGATCTCAGGAGTTCCAGACCAGCGTGAACAAGAGTGAGACCCCATCTCTACCAAAAACAGAAAAAAAATTAGCTGGGTATTGTGGCATGTACCTGTAATCCCAGCTACTGGGGAGGCTGAGGCAGGAGGATCGCTTGAGCCCAGGAGTTCGAGGTTGCTGTGAGCTATGATGATGCCACTGCACTCTAGCAGAGGTGACAGAATGAGACTCTGTCTCAACCAACAACAACAAAACAACAGCAACAACAACAACAACAAAAAAACCAGAAAAGTTCCAGGCCCATCAGGAATAGTCACCCTAGTTACAAAGAAAGTATAGTGATGTAGAAGGATTGAGATTGTATTGATGTCATAATATATTGACTTTTCTGATTACTGCTAAAGTTATTCAACTACAGTACTTAATGTCAAAAATAAAGTCAAATCCTATCATCTATTTCTGATACCTCCTCCAAAACAATAACCATAATAAAATACCAGCTTTAATTTTAGGGAATATTTCACTAATTCACATCTATTCTCTTATGCCAGGATCATGTCAGTTAATAAAATGGCAACCAAAATATTATGTTACTAGCAAGAGCAAAAAATTAGGCCATTTATCTCATTTCAAACCAAGAATGTCTTTTCACAGAAATGGTAGTCTTAGATTTATCTTTAAAGTTTAATTTAAAGTTGTGAAACACACTATTCATTTTCCTCAAGGTTACTGAATTTAATCTGTTCATAAAAAGGACTATTTTAATTCTGAGATCTGCCACCCCACTACACACACACACACACACACACACACACACACACACGCACACATTTGTGAAGACTTTTGAAACTTTTTGAAGAGAACATATTTAGACAAATTTAACCTGTGACATTAGAAAGCACATTGGCTTTGGAATCCCACGGATTTGACAAAGAAAATGCCTAATTCTGCCTGGAATTCCTCCTCTAAAAAATAGAATTACAGTTCTCACTACAACTTAAATTATTGGTCAAAAATGTTTGCTTATATTAGACTTCAGCAAAAATGCTAGAGTTCTCATTATAAAATATCCTTTATCTTTGTCTCTTTAAAAATAATATCCTTGAATAGCACCCATTGTTTAATTTGATTTTTATCATAGGAATTGCTTGTAAAAAGTTCATGTACAAACAGTCAACCCTTTTTTTTTTTTTTTTGAGACAGAGTCTCACTCTTTTCCTGGGCTAGAGTGAGTGCCGTGGCGTCAGCCTAGCTCACAGCAACCTCAAACTCCTGGGCTCAAGCGATCCTTCTGCCTCAGCCTCCCGAGTAGCTGGGACTACAGGCATGCGCCACCATGCCCGGCTAATTTTTTTCTATGTATTTTTAGTTGGCTGATTATTTTTTTTCTATTTTTAGTAGAGACGGGGTCTCGCTCTTGCTCAGGCTGGTCTCGAACTCCTGAGCTCAAACAATCCGCCTGCCTCGGCCTCCCAGAGTGCTAGAATTATAGGCGTGAGCCACTGCGCCTGGCCCAGCCAACCCTTTTGTTACTGTGAATTAAAACAGGAACTGATTGCTAAAATTAATAACTGGTAACACTTTGTGACTTTATAAATGAAAAGATTTGAGGCTTTAAAAAGACATTTATTCTTCTCTTCTTGCACTGTTGGAAAAGTGTATCT
>CAUYSK010117343.1:0-88131 GCA_963575035.1 Avahi laniger
CCCCCCCCCCCCCCCCCCCCCCCCCCCCCCCCCCCCCCCCCCCCCCCCCCCCCCCAAAGCCAACATGAAAATACTTTCTACCTTAAATCAAAACCATTATTCTTAATGACAGAACATTAAAGGCATTCTCTTTAAAAGTAGAGATAAAACAAGGATGTCAGCTATCACTTTTGCTATATATATTATATTTTTAATATATAACAATCTTTTTGTTTTTTTTTTTTTTTGAGACAGAGTCTCACTTTGTTGCCCTGGCTAGAGTGAGTGCCGTGGCATCAGCCTAGCTGACAGCAACCTCAGACTCCTGGGCTCAAGCTATCCTACTGCCTCAGCCTCCCAAGTAGCTGGGACTACAGGCATGCGCCACCATGCCCGGCTAATTTTTTCTATGTATTTTTAGCTGTCCGATTAATTTCTTTCTATTTTTGGTAGAGACGGGGCCTCGCTCTTGCTCAGGCTGGTCTTTAACTCCTGAGCTCAAACAATCTGCCCGCCTCGGCCTCCCAGAGTGCTGGGATTACAGGCGTGAGCCACCGCGCCCGGCCTATAACAATCATTTTGAAGTTTTTGCCAATGCAATAAGATATGATGCAACAATGAGGTAAAACTCCTGGAAAGGATATGAATAAAATTAAACTTCAGTAGAATAGATTAATATAAGACAAAGAAATAAAAATCAGCAGGTAAAGCAAATTGTGTCAATTTCCTCCAGTGATCTGAGAATAAATAAATGGAAATTCCTTTATATTTAGAATTGTAATGCTAGAAGAAATCTTACATATATACCTAAGCCACACAAGATGTACAATAAATATTTGTTGAATACATGAATGAATTATGAAATAGCCTCATTGTATAGTTAATATAATGAGACCCAGAGAGATTAAGTGACATAAATAAGGTCACTTTTAAGAAAAATGAATTTTTCTTTCTGTATGAGACTAAACAGGCATCACAAATCATTGAGAAGGAAAAGATTTTATTCAGCAAATAGAGCTGAAACAAATTAGAGATTTGAGGGAAAAAATAATTTAGAAACTGATTGCACACCATTTCCAAAGAAACTCCATATGGTTTAAAGACACATTAAAAAAACACTAAAAACAACCCACACAGATTTCTAGAAAAACATATAGGTGCATAGATATACTTACTCTTTAAATGAGAAAGACCCTGAATGAAAAACAAGGGAAGAATCATGAAGGACCTAGAGATTAAAATACATAAAGTGTTTACATGTCTTGTCTTTGGAAAGTAATACAAGCCAAATCAAAAGGCAAACAAGAAGCTGGGAGAAATATTTGCAGCAGAATGTGAAAGACACAAGGTTAATATCCTTTAAGAGTTCATGTGATTTGACAAGAAAAACAAAAAGATAAATGAGCAAAAGACAGAAACACATAGTTTACAGAGAGAGAAGTACAAAAGGCAATCACAGCTTTATGAATGGTCATTTCCCACCTATCAAAGAAGCAGTGTCATTTATTTTTAAATGAAATAACTCAAGGCTAACACTTTTGTGGGGAGACAGGAATTCTCATTCACTGTCAGGGAAGAGAAAACTGTACCACTTTACTGAAAAGCCTTTGGCCACATGCATCCAGAACCTTGGAAATGTTCATCTTTTACCCTTTAATTCCACTCCTGGGAATTTTACCTATGGTAGGCTTGCTAGATTTAGCAAATAAAAAGATAGGATGCCCAGTTAAAGATGAATTTCAGGTATACACAGAATTAATTTTTAGAATAAGTTTGTCCCAGGCAATATTTGGGGAGTACTTACACTAAAAATTATTCCTTGTTTATCTGAAATTCAAATTTAACTGGGTGGCCTGTATTTTATCTGGCAATCCTTGCCTATGGAAGTAATCTAAAATGCAGCGAAGATTTATGCACAAATAAATCTTTGTTGCAATTTTATTTGTAATAGCAAAAATATTGAAATTTTAAAAATCCTAAATTCCCAAGAAGAGAGGAATTGGAGGAGAGATCTGTGTCTGAAGAGTTTTTAATCACAATGCTTACAATATAATGTAAACTTAAAAAAACAAGCAGGCACCTCACACCCAATAGGATAGCTATTACCAAAAAAAAAAAAAGAAAAAGAAAGAAAGAAAGAAAAAGAAAACAAAAAGTATTAGTGGGAATGCAGAGACATCGGAACCATTGTGCACTATTGGTGGGAATGTAAAATAGTACAGCCACTGTGGAAAACAGTATGGTAGTTCTTCAAAATATTAAAAACAGTATTACCATATTATCATCCAGCAATTCCACTTCTGGATATACGCACCAAAGAACTGAAAGCAAGGTCTTGCAGAGATATTTGTATGCTCACATTCATAGCAGCGTTATTCACAATAGTTAAAACGTAGAAGCAACCCACTGATGTGATGAATGGATAAACAAAATGTGGTATATACATATAATGGAATATTATTTGGAAGGAGATTCTGACACGTACTACTAAATGGATGAACTTTAAGGACGTTATGCTAAGTGAAATAAGCCAATCGCAAAAAGACAAATACTATATGATTCCACTTACATGAGACACTTAGAGCAGTCAAAATCATGCAGACAGAAAGTAGAATGGTGGTTGCCAGGGGTTTGAGGTGAGAGGAATGGGGAATTAGTATTTAATGGGTACAAAATTTCATTTCAGTTTGGTAAGATGAAAAAGTGTTAGGGATGAACGGTGGTGACAGTTGCAGTAGAATATGAATGTTCTTAATACCACTGAACTGCACACTTAAAAAAGTTTTAGATGGTAAATTTTATATTATGCGTATATTACCACAATTAAAAACTGAAACAAAGAAATCAGCTAATCAAGCAAGGTCAAAGCTATGATCTCAAGCACATAAAGCAACATGCACAGGAGAGTAACTCACAAAATGCCAACAGCAGTTGTTCCTGAGAACTGATATTATGAGTTATTTTTATTCTCTTCTCTATATGGTTCTGTATTTTCTAAATTCCCTATCATGAGAAACCCCTTTAGACGGTGTGGAGCTAATTAAAAAATACCAAACAGGGCATGATCAAAACCTTCACTACTGACATTTGATGACACACATAGGAGGGTCCACACTAATAATACTCCATGGTGAGGTGGGAAACGGGGCGGAGGCACCACTTCTTCTAACATATCCCTGCTTTTTGGGTGCAGACTCATGATGGACAACAGATACAGTTTTCAGGGTGGTCTGTGGCTTCAAATAGCAGTAGTGGGAACCTTGGCCCTGTTTCTAGGGGAGGCTCCAGAAGAGTGTCTAGACTTTGAGAAAAGATGTGCAGTTGGTCCTTAGATGGTCTCACAGAGTCTCCTGTGCCTCAGAGGGCTTTGAAAGCCACTGAAGGAAGGATTCCAGGGGTCCCTCAAAGGGGCAGAGAAGTGGTAGAAAGAGGTAGGTCCTATGGCCCCGTGACTAGATACAGGACAAGAGTGTTGGGCCCCTGCCTCAGCACCAGAAGAGAGTCAGACACTACGGCCCTACACAATCCTCTCCAATCCCTGAGACCTTAGGGTCAACTTCATGTCTTAGCACTCAGTAGGTGTTCATTGCATGAACAGATGAACAAGTAAATGCTTGTTAGGATGCCAGCAATGCCCAGGTTAAGGCTAAAACAAGGGTCCTGGAAGAGGAAGGGAGAAGAGGGAATTATTGGGCAGAGGGGGAAGGAACAGATGGAGGAAATAAGGGGGCAGCATGAGGCAAGAGTGTGGCAGCGCACTGCCAACAACAAAGGGAAAGGCTGGCAACAACCACCAGGAGAGGCAGAGCCCAGAGTGGAAGCTACGAGATGATGGCCTACTGGTTCCAGAGCCTTTCCCAGAGTAAGGCCCCACTCACACTTTTCATGGCTGCTACTCTCTCCTGGGAACCTGCAAAGCCCTGTGAGAGGGGAAGCTGGGATCTGATGCTGCAGTATTTGAGGCAGGGCCTTGGAGAAGGGGTGGATGGTTCTCCCAGACCTCCTAGAAAAGGGCAAGACACAGGGAGCTGCTCTGATTTCTTGGCATATGCTTAGCATTAAATTTTAAGTGCGTTACACATTCTGAACATGCCTACATATTTCTCAGAGAAGTAGGATAAAAAGAAGTAATAAAAAGCAGGGAAGAAGATGAATTTTATGCTCCATCTTGTGCCTACTTTTTTCTCCCCTCTTTGAAATGAGGAAATAGAATTGTTTGGCTAAAGCACTTGCTTATTTTAGAGGGATCTGGTTTAATCTTTATTCCCCTGATGCTCCCATTCTCCTCTGGATTCCCCTTCAATAACTGTTAAAGTGGACCAAAAAACAACTATATATTGTCTACAAAAAATTCACTTTAAAAATAAATACACATATAAATTGAAAGTAAATGGATGGAAAATGATATACCAAGTTAACACTAATCGAAAGAAAGCAGGAGTAGCTATATTGGTTTCAGACAGAGCAAACTTCAGACCAAGGAAAGTTAACAGGGATAAAGGGAGCATCACATAATGGTATAAGGGTCAATTGTCCAAGAAAACATAACAATCCTTAACATGTATGCACCTAACAATAAAGCATCAAAATATGTGAGGCAAAAACTGATAGAACTGCAAGGAGAAATAGATGAATCCACTATTATAGTTAGAGACTTCAACACCCCTCTACCAGAAATGGACATATCCAGCAAGCGGAAAATTAATAAGGACACAGTTGAACTCAACACCACCACCAATCAACTGGATATAATAGATATCTATAGGCTACTTCATTCAATAGTAGAATACACATTTTTCTGCTCACATGGAACATCCACCAAGAGACCATATTCTAGATCATAAGACATATCTTAATAAATTAAAAAAAATAGAAATCATACAATGTCTGCTCTCAGACCAAAATGGAATTAAACTAAAAATCAATAACTGAAAGATAGCAGAGCTTAAGGGAAATTTATGGCATTGAGTGCATATATTAATTCAAATAGAAGAAAGATCTAAAATCAGTTGCCTATGTTTCAACCTAAGAAACTAGAAAAAGAAGTGCAAATTAAATCCAAAGTATACAGAAGAAAAGAAATAATAAAAATTGGAGCAGAAATCAATGAAATTGGAAACAGGAAATCAATAAAGGAAATCCATTAAACCAAAACCGATTTCTTTGAAAAAATCAGTAAGCTTCTAGCCAGGCTAACAAAGAAAAGAAAAAGAAAGGACTACTATCCAGTTGCTAATATCAGAAATGAAAGAGGGAACATCACTACAGATCCCATTGACAAATAAATAAATAAATAAACAAACAAACAAACAAGAAATAATACTATGAACAACTCTCTGCCCCCAAATTTGATACCTAAATGAAATGGACCAATTCCTTGAGGACACAATCTGGCAAAACTCACACAAGAAGAAATAGACAATCTGAATAGGTCTATATCTATTAAAGAAATTGAATCAATAATAACCCCCCAAAACAGAAAGCACCAGGCCCAGATGAGCTCACTGGTAAATTATATCTAATATTTAAGGAAGAAATTATACCAATTTACTACAGTCTCTTTCAGAAGACAGAAGCAGAGGGAATACCTCCGAACTCATTCTATGAGGGCAGCATTACCCTAATACCAGGACCAGACAAAGACATTACAAGAAAAGAAAATTACAGACCAATTATTTCTCGTGAACATAGACATAAAAATCCTCAACAAAATATTAGTAAATTGAAACCAACAATGTATAAAAAGAATTACGTACCACGATCAAGTGGGAGTTATCACAGGTATGCAAGGCTGGTTCAATATTCCAGAATCAATTAATGGAATCCATTGCATTGACAGGCTAAAAAAATAAAATCACATGATCCTATCACTAGATGTAGAAAAAGCATTTGACAAAATCTAAAACCCATTCATAATAAAAACTCCCAGTAAACTAGGAATAGAGCGGAACTTCCTGAACTTGATTAAAAATATCTACAAAAAACTTACAGCTAACATCTTACTTAATGGTGAGAAAATCAAACCTTTCCCACTAAGATCAGGAACACAGCAAGGATGTTCCCTGTCACCACTATTTTTCAGTATCATACTGGAAGTCCTAGGTAGTGCAGTAAGACAAGAAAAGGAAATAAAAGGTATACAAATTGGGAAGAAATAAAACTGTCTTTGTTGCAGATAACATGATCTATGTAGAAAATGCAAAAGAATCAACAAAAGCTCCTGTAACTCATAAGTGATTACAGCAGGGTTGCAGGATACCAGATTAATAGAAAAATGTCAATTGCTTTCCTAGACACCAGCAATGAACAAGTGAAATTTGAAATTAAATCCCTTAGCACAAAGACTGGCATGTGGTACACGTGCAACACACAGTAGGCATGATTATAACTACTCATCATCATTATTACCATAGCTCTCTGCAGATCTTCATCATCTTTTATCTGAACTACGTCTTGGGCTTCTTTGCCTCTATTCTTCCCTCAAATCTCCCCTCCAAGTAGCAACCATAGTGAGTTCATTATGCAAATATGACCATTATTAGTCTTCTACTTAAAACTTCTAGGGTTACTCATTGCCCACAGGGTAAAGACTAAAGACCAGTGGATAAGGTCTCAAAATTCAGGATCCTGCCTACATTTCCCATTGCATGTCTCAGCACTTCTGCTTTAATTTTGGGGTCAGAGACACTAACCTCTGTGAGATTCCTACCTCAACCATGTCCCAGCACCTGTCCCAACACATATATCATCTTGCTGTTCATTGCTGCACATTGCTGTTCCTTTGCTGCTGTAGTTCCTTTGTCCTGAATACTCCAGCCCATCCCTTGGTGAACTCTTCTTCTCCACTATAAGTCAGCAGGTCACCTCCCCCAAAAAGCCACGGCTGGGTCTCCCTCCTCTAGGAACACCACTATCATTGCATTTGCCATGCTGTGCTTTGAGGATCTGCTTCTGTGTCTGTCAATCCTACCAGAGCATAAGTTTCTTGAGAGCAGGAATTTTGATTCCTTTGAATCCCCAACACTCAGTAAGGTGCCTGGCCCTTGGTTGGTGCACAACCCATGTTTCCTGCATGAATCACTATGTCCTGGCACTGAGCTAAGCACTTTACAAAGCAGATTGCTTCTAACACTTTTAACAAGCTTGAAAAGTAGCTACCAGTATGCCCATCTGATAGATGAGGAATCTGAGGCTCAGGGAGATTAAGGTGTTTGCTTGAAGTCAAGGTGGCTAGTCGTGGATTGTCGATCTTCTGACTCCAAAGTCATATTCCTGCCGCAGCACTACAGAGAATCCCTGCAAAGGGGTCCCTTCTGGGGCCCCCTGGGTGTCTGAAGGTAAAGTTAATGTCTTACCAGGGGTCCTGCATGCCTAACACAGGGATGTGCTTATGGAAACTACAAGGGAATCATCACCAGCTGCTTCCCAGAGCCTTAAAACCTGGCTCTGCCCACCTCTTTCACAGACCTTGTGGGAGCCAAACTGAAGGGCTCTTTCTCAGTCATTGCAGCCCTGTCCTATTCTCCCTCTGTCCCCTCGAGCTGCCTCCTTTTGCTTTCCGTCTCTGGCTTCTTCTCTTAATTCCTAAATATATTCACTCTCCTCACTTCCCCCTCTTGCATTTCTATTGCTGACACACTCCTTCAGCTCTCAGTGCCTGTCCCTGTCCTGTGGCAGAGATGACCACCAGACATGCATGGCCAGCCAGGGACTACCCATCGCCCCCTTGGATGTGATGTAGGTGGGGCCACATGACTGAGTTCTGGCAACGGAACGCCCGGCTTAGAAAAAGCTCCTGTGAGAGCCTTGACGTTCTCCTGTGCCAGATGCATGTCAGTTCCAGGGAGACCCCCGAGTGACATGTCGAAGGTGACAGAGCCCCTCTCACCCAGGATCCTTGAATTAGTCCAGAAGCAAAGCCCTACCCCTCAGCCCTGTGCCACATTAACTTTATGTGAGCAAGAAATAAACTTCTATTGTGTTACGTTACTGAGATTTGGGAGTCTGCTACAGCAGTTAGTATCGCCTTACCCAATGCAGACCCCTTGCTGACCTTCATGTTCTTGGGCTCCCGCCTCCCCCAGGAAAGTTCTCCCCTATGCTTCATCACCACATCAGCCTTCCTTCATCCATCTGGAACATGGGGCCACCTTCACCCCCAGCTCTTCAGGGCTCCCCTTTCCCTACGACTCCAGGACAAGACATCAGGCTCTAATCTTCGCCCCCATCCCCAGCCCCAACTCTCTTTCACATGCTTATACTCCTGTCAACTCTGACTGCTTAGAGTCCCTCTAACACATCCTGCCTGCGCCTGTCTTTGCTTCCTGCTGTTTTCTCTCCATTTCTGTCCAAATCCTCCCTGCCCTTTGAGACCCATCTCAGAGCCTTCCTTCTCTGAGATGGGCTGTTCAGGTCCTCCAGCCATACAGAATAGTGCCTCTCTGAACGCTCACAGGCCTGTGCCTGTAGGTCCCAGGGGATGGACCGTCGTTGGGCTGCAGCAGAGCGGTGTGCATGCCAGCTCAGCCCTCCTGCCCTCCCGCTGCATTGCGGGCTCTCTGAGCACAAGCCTGGGTCTCACTAGTCCCCCACTGGGCCAGGCAGATTCCAGGTACATAGTGGGTGCTAGCTCCCCTCCCCCATCCCCCAGCAGTACTGGATCTTTCTTCCTTGAGGGTGAGGCCAGGGGACTGCAGAGTGTACACAGCCAGCTCATCCATCTCCCTCCCACCAGCGCACTCAGAGGGCTAACTGTGTGACCTTTTCCATCTGTGGATTCCTGTCTCTCTCTCTCTCTCTCTCCCTCTCTCTCTCTTTCTCTCTTTAAACACAGGGTCTTGGAGCATGCTCGGAGGCTTGGCCTGGCTGGGAAGAAGTTGGCTGCTCAGTTATATTTAGGCTAGCAGAGACATCAATCTAAGGCTCTTTAAAAATAAAGTCCTGTTTCAGCTGGATCCCCAAGTATGTTCCCACCCACTCCTAAGAAGCTCATTCACCTCCTCCTCTGGGACCCCAGTCTCAATTACAGCCCCTTCACGTGGCCCACACATGTGTGGACGTGTGAGTTGGGATGTCAGTTCATAGTTGCCCTCTCTGGCCCAGTTCAAAGAGGGATTCCTGTGCTCTTCCAGGCCTTTCTTCACTGGGCCTTTCTCCTCTTTCTGTCACAGGGGACCTAGTGACCTTCTTTGAGGCCTCTTCCCTCTCCAAACTAGACAGAAGCAAACCTGTTACTGGAGGAGACACTGCCTCCTCTAAGGTTTCTGGGCCCTGCAGTTCTCATTCTCTACAAGGCAACCTTCCCAGCTAAGGGAAGAAGCAAACAGCAGACAAAGACCAAAGCTTGAAGCAGAAACCGAGGTTTGCAGAATGTGCTAGAATGTGCAATGGGGGACTTTGAATGAATGCTCCCAGCGGGCAGCCTGTGTGCGTGCAAGAGTGTGTGCGTTGCGGGGCGGCGGGGGGAAGGCTGGAGGGGCATGGGAAGAGGCGCTCGTGAACACTGGGGCCGACCCTTCCCACTCCTTAACTTGGCTCGCACAGCCCTGGTTCTTTTCCATCCCCACTGATGAAACACTTCTTTATGTCTTATTCACATCCTGTCTTGACTACCACAATTGTCTCCTTGCCGGGCCCACATGTCTCTCATCACCAATAGGATCCAAATGTTGCTGACAAAATAATCTTGCTTGCCTTTGTGCTGCAATCACATTCCTCCACTTTTGCAAATTCTTCTCACCCTCTCCATACTAGGGGAATCGCATACACAGACCACCACTCCTCTCTGCCTTTCTCACCGCCTTGTTCTTATTCTCTCGCCATTCCTAAGACCACCGAGCCTTCAGGCCTGCCCAGTGTGCCTGAAACAACCTCCTGGGGCTGTTTATTCAGTTCATGCGTGTTTATTAGGAGTGACAGGCACTCTTCTAGGCACTGGGGTGGCAGCAAGGAACAAAACAGGGCAGCGGTCAACAAATAAAAATAGAATGTCAAGAATTATAAGTGCTCCGAAGAAAGATCAAGTAGAGAGAGGGGCTAGAGGGCACCTCTTGCACTGGGGGGCCTGCAAAGGCCTCTCCGAGGAGAAGCCTGCTCCCTGCCTTCCTTCGTTTGGGCTCAGAGTTGGCATCTCCAACATCCTCCCGCTTTGCCCGAGGACTCCCCTCCATCCTTCCCTTTGAATGTGTTTACCTGGATTTGAAGATAAGGGGGGCACTGGGCCTACTCTGCTCCAGCAGGGGAACTGTTACATTTTTAACTCAGCCAGACTCTCTAGGGCCAGAAGAGACCAAGCACGCGCACAATCTCCAAACACAAACTCAGTTCGTTTCCACGGCCCCGTCGAGAACACTAATGGTCATTTAGATGTGGTATGTGATCGATTAGTGAACGCTCTGCCGGAGAGTCCTGCTAACGTCTGAAATGTGTCTCCCCTTCCCTGGAACCAGGGAGCATCTATTGGCAGCGGTGACCCAAAGCTGACTCCATCTCCTCCAGCCAGGCCTCCCCTCTTCAGACGAAGGGCAGTGGAGCCCGCAGCAGGGGCGCTACATGACACTCGGCCCATCTTCACTTTTATATGCCCGCAGGAAAAAGCCCCCGCGACGGAGGCCTCACTGAGATTTTATGAGCAGGTGAAGTGACTAACGTTAAATTAGAAGCAATAAAAATTGCTATCATTTAAAAAAATATTGTGTGTATGTGTTTTCCTTCCTGGGTGGGGAGGGGCGAGGAGGGGTAGCAAGAAGAGTTTAGGTCTCGGTTTAGACGGGGAGCAAAGCTGTGAACCACTCATCTTCTCACAGGGGCTGTCTCTGGAAGCCGGCTCAGGAGTGACAGCCACTGCGCCCATGGCAGTCTGTCCTTGCCCCAGGTTCTGGGTATGTTCTATCTAGATCTGCCACTAGCCACAGGAGGCTACTGAGCCCTTGAAATGTGGCTATTCTGAATTGATACATGCTTAAGTATGCAATACACACTGGCTATTGAAGGCTAAGTGAGAAAAAGGGAATGTTGAAGTATCTCATAAATAATTTTTATGTTGGTTACAGGTTGAAATTATATTTTGCATTATTATATTAATTATAGTAAATAAACATTAATTCTAATATAATAAATTACAAATAAAATTCTTAAAATTAATTTCACTTGTTTATTTTTACCTTTTTATTGTGGCTATTAGAAAATTTAAAATTACACGTGCAGCTTGCATTGCATTTCTGTTGAAAATTGCTGGTTTCGCATCAGATCTCTGGGTTTCAAAACATAGTTTAGACCAGTTACATTTTGCTCAATGGAAATCTTACACAGAGCTCCCTCCTCTATACAAAGCAGGCAAGAGTGGAGCCGCTCAGGTCAAAGAGGGGGACATTTGAAGGGAAAGGGGGTCGGTGCGTGGAGGGCTGGGAGCCCTGTCCATCGGCACAGTCTTTCAGGCCTATCTGTTACTGGATCGGCCCATTCAGTTGAAATGTGTGTGTGTGTGTGTGTGTGTGTGTGTGTGTGTGTGTGTGCGCCCGTACACATGCGTGGGGGGGACATACTCAGAGGCCCCCATTCAATCACCCTAAGTGGAATCTGATCGTTATCTTGGGATAAACATTCCAAATGGAAGGTGAGTGCTGGAAGATAAGGGAGATAAGGAAACCATATGGCCCTGTCACCGGAGGCTCCCAGAGTCTTATTCTTGAAAGGATTAATGAAGCCAAAGGGTGGGGGGTCATCATAGCTCTGCTTCTTGAGGCAGGAGCTCCAGAGCCCCACATGGGGATGCGAACCGTCCCCCAGGGTCTATCTTTGCTCTTACCTTTCCTGGGTTGTCCCCGCCTCCCTCCCGCTCTGTCCATCTCCCTTCACACTGACCCTCAGGCCAGTCTCTAAACTGCACTCAGCATCCCCGACCTGCGGAGATCACCTGGAGCTGCCCCCCCTTGACCTGCGTCATTTCCAGAGACTCGACCTCTGCCCCACCCCCACGCCCTTTCGGGGCTGGCCGGTGGTGGTGGCTGCCCACGTGGGTATGCAAGGGAGAGGTGTTTTCTGCACAGGGGTGGGGGGTTTCAGTGGGCCTGTTGCAAATCTGGAGCCACGTGGTGGGCCGAGGATCCCAGCCATGGGGAGCGCAGGTAATATGAGCCCCAGAGAAAGGGATCTGGGGCTGAGGGGAGGCGGGGCCACGACGGGCTTTCGAGCACGTTCTCTCCTCCCCTACATCACAAGGCACTTCATCCTTCATTCCTCTGGCATTGCCGTTCTTGCGCAGCTGTTCTCTGACCCACAACTGGAGATTGTCGAAGGCATTCCTTTTAGGTGCCAAAGTGGATGCTCTAAGCACAGGAGGTGGCTTCAGGATAGTGTAATAGCAATCACTGATGATAATAATGTAAAGAAAACCACTAGGTATTCAGGGCTCACTTTGTGTCAGTGCTTTAGCTTGGTTATCTTGTTGAATCCACAATAGCTCTACGAGGTAGGTGCCATTTTACCTAGGAGGAAACTGAGGCACAGAGAGGCCAAGGAACTTGCCTAAGGTTGCACAGCTAGTAAGAGCTGGAACCAGGAATCATACTCAAGAGGTTGAAACCTGGAGCCCAAATTCTTGATACAGACAGGAGTCCAGCACTTGATTGTTTCTGTCAAGCTTCAGCAGCCTTGGTCAGTCACAAGCAATCAGAAGAAAGTTGTCCAGATTGTCTCAGCCCACATTTTGGACAGCCTCAACGTAACCTGGGCAGTCGTGCCTGGCTACCAACCATGAGCTGTGGTCTTATCCCTCACTTGCTGGAACAACCCAAGCCCGCTGTTGTCCGAACAGCCCTGGCTGGGAAGAGGCCACCCCCTCACCCTCCACCCCCAGCACAATCACATCTTAGGGAGAGGTGGGAACAGCTGGGTGGGGGAGGCCCACGGAGTTCTAGCCCACAGGCTTCCCTGGTTCAGTACTGCCCTGGCTGGTGGCCTTGGTTTCGGGCTTTTCTGTGCTCTGAGCACATCTAAACATTTGGAGAAAAACAAGAAAGCAAACAATAGACGCTTGTGGGCTAGAGAACAGGGCTGACTTCCCCCTGGGACTCGAGCACTGTTCATAAACTGCCCCAGCTGCACTCTCACGGTCGGGATGTCACTGGAGCCTTGCTGAATTACAGCCTTGTCCTCACTGGGGGCTGGCTTCTGGCTCCCTTCAGACATTGCTGGGGGAATGCAAATGCGGTGGGGGAGCCAGCCGTTTGGGGCAAGGCATGTTTTCCTGCTTGAATTTTGGGAAATCACACAAAAAAGATGCATCCGAGCCCTAGCATTATAGCTCTGCCAAGTCAACCCCTGACAGACATGTCCTGATCAGAGCTGTTTGCCCCACAGGAAAAGAATCAGCTTTCTATCAAGTGGACTCTGGGCACAGCCCCAGAGAGCTTGAAGAGGTCCCAAGGCCCTGGAGAGTAAGTGGAACTAACTAGCACTGAGAGCAATGTAGCCAGGAAGCGATGGCAATGGTGTCCTCAAAAAGAGGCCCACTGGTTGTCATGCTGGGTGGGGTGGGCAGTGGGCCAATGGTGAGCTTCTCTGAGCTGGCTCCCCTCAGCTTTTTGGGTAGTTGCTTCCCATTGTCACAGCCAAAGGCAGCCAGGGCAGGGTGTGTTAAGTTAAGAAAAAGTCGGTGAGTGGAGGAGTGCAAAGCGGAGCTCGGGCCCCTTCCTCATTCACAGCTGACCCAGGGATGCCAACCAAGCCTTGGTCAGGCTGAATCCCCTGACCAGGTACGCCCATCTCTTTCCCCAGACCCCCCAGACCACTGTGAGGGGCGTCCCCCGTCTGAGTGGCACCCCTGGAAAGGACTGCAGTGTTCCTAAAGAGGCGTTCAGACATCACATCACAGTCCCAGACGGCCGAGCGGTGCTTGCACTCTCTTGGCTGCCCTCCCCGAGAAATGCTTTGGATCAGAGAGCACTCTGGGTTGTTTTGGCCTGAGGAAAGCGGTAAAAATTCAGCAAGGATCCCACGGTTGAAGGAGAAGTCAGTGGACTGACTTCCTGAAAGTCTTACCAAAGAACCATCCGGGGGATGTGAAGGGTAAGACACTAGATGGGCAAGAAGGCCCCAAGAGAGGGGGAATTGAGGGCAAAGAGAGGAGAATTTAGAAACAAATGCTCTGGCTTCTGGAGAATAAAGAAAGGAGTTTTTTTTTTTTTTAACATCTAAGAAGTCCAAAGTGGCTATACTAAGTCACACCTGGAGGCAAAGGTCAGTTGCGTTGGGCTGAAGGGGTCTCCCTGAGAGTCCCCCATTCCTTCCTGCCCTGCTTCACTTGGTATGCACTGATGGAGGGCTGCCAAGTGTGGATGCTGAGGACATAAAGGTGAACGGTCACACGATGTGGAAGGAACAAGGACAGGTAAGCAGCCAGCACGTGGCCACGCGCGGACCCCGGAGCCCAGGGAGGCTGAGATGAACCGTTCCGGGATAAGCCAGGGCTGGCCAGGCAGCCAAGGAGGCAGGGCAGACAATCCAGGCAGAGGGGACAAGTGAAAGCATGTCCCCCAGGGAGAACTGGGACGATGGCTGTAAAAGGAGTGGGAGCCCAAAGAGGAAAATGTGCATCCCACATTCTTTGCTTTTAACTCTCTTGATTTTCTATCAGCCAGCACATGGGAGCTGCGAAAATCTTGTGGCACAGAGGCCTGTCTTGAGTCGAGTTCCATCCCTTCTAGCAAATTAATTAAAGGCGTTGTCCCGGCTTTGGTGCTGCAGGGACTCCCAGAGAGATGGAGTCGCTCTCTAGGCTGCTCCATCCTTTCATACCTAATGCTTTCCTGAAAATCCCCTCATCACATGCAAGAGGCAAGCAGCACGCCTGCCTGTTATAAGGGAAGGTTCTGTTCCCAGGAAGCTAAACAATATTATCACTGTATTTTCTTGATTTCCAGTCTCACAGCATCTCCCCAACTCAGCCCTGAAAAACTGTTATTAAATCAATGCAGCTTTAGAATTGATGGGATATGTTAACCCCCTAATTACACCGCCTTTGAGACACAATCTTTGACCATATATGTCCAGAATTTCATATATGCTCTCTAATTGTATTCTTTTTCTTCACAATTGAACACACAGTTGACTGGCTTAAATCCAGTGAGCATTTGATTGGGGCTAACTACTCCCCGCTTTCAGCGTGCCTAATGATTTCCATCTTTGTCTCAATTATATTTGGTTTGTGAGACCTGCCCTCTTATCACTAGCATCAGCACTTCATTTTTCCATTTCCACTCATTCTTATAAAATAATAGGGTCAAAATGCAAGAAAATGTTCGAATACTTGCACACACACTGCTGAACAGTCAAAAGGTGACGCTGCTGAAATGGAACTGTTGGCTGGCAGGCAGCGTCAGCACGTGATGGCTTGAAATGTGAGTTCACCCACCAACCTGGGAGAGCCTGAAACCAGGGGTTGGCTCAAGAGATTGGGGAGGCGGTGTAGATCCTTGGAGAATGTATTAAAAAAAGATGTGCCAAAGTCAAAGGTACAAGCCAACTAGAATGACCCCACTCTCAGAAGCTCAGTGGGTATAAACCCTGGCCCTTCCTGCCCAGATGGGCAGGCACTGCCATGCAATGAGGCTGTTGGTGAGGGTTTTTCTCCAAGTAGCTTGTGTCGTGTCACAGACATGCTCAAGTAACCTTTCCAGCATCTCTGAGTCTAGAGGTACATGAAGCGAGAGGGGTCCTAAGCACTGTCATTCTATTTTACAGCTGGGAAAATACTGCACATTCATCCGGGAGGGAGGTCAAGTTCTAGGTAACACTTTCCCATACAGCGTGGCTCCAGGCTGATCTGCTGGGGAGGGGGGACGGGAGGAGGTGGGAGCAGGCTGCCATATCCTCTCCAGAGATAGGGGGCTTACTGGCCTATAGAGTGGTGAAAGGACACTTAGTGTTGCTTGAAGAAACTCCTCAGGAGGCTGCAGAGTGCCTGGAAACAGACACCCGGGATTTCTCTGCCACTTAGCAACCCTGGCAGCAGGAACGTGACTTATGTCTCAAGCTTGCAGTGAGTGTGGTCCTTGCAAACTCAGCAGTTCTGGGGGATACACTGCAAAAAGACTCCCTTTCCTCAAAGCTATCTGAATATCAAGAAGCTGTCCTCAAAGCTTCTTACTCTTGAGTCAGAATCCCCCCTTATGTAGTAAGGATTTTGTGAGGAAGTGGCAGGTGAAAATCTGGTCTTTTAGTACAAGACTAAATAGTGTATTAGAGCCTTCCAGGTTGGCCTCTGCCCTGTCTTTCTAAATGACTCTAGACAAGTTCCTCCATTTACAAAATAAGATGAGTGGTCTATGAGCAATCAGCTCTAATATTCAGGTGTTAGAGTATTGGCAAAATGTGAGAAAATGTGACGTGAAAATTATAAAGTATGATTAAAAAGAAATATTTAAGGAGGTATATGTGCTCTTTGTGGCAGGGAAATGTCAGTCTGACCCTGAGATTTATAACAAACTATGAGACAGGGAGGACTTTTGGGCTCCCTGTCAATCCTAGAACTAGCACAACAAAACTACAAAGCCATTTACTTCTGAATCAAACCTTTCCAAGCCAGTTCTTCCCTCACCTGCCCTGGGTGGCAGGGTAACAATTTCTCTTCTAGATTCTGAGGGCTATTGGGGGGGTTTGTTTACAGGCTGGGATATGAAAACCTCCTTTAGATTAAATTTAAGATTAAGTGCGCTTTTCAGGTTGCTAAGGCCCACATTTTGTGTTTTGCTTTGAATTTCCAAGACCCAGTCTGAATGGCAGTGTTTTCTCTACCTTTAAAGAAATTGGGAAACAAGTTTTGTGACTCTTATTTTTTCAACAGCGCCCCCCTCCCCCCAGACAATGCAAGTAAACACCTGAGCGGGGAAGGAAAGCTACCTGGTTGTCCAGGATGAATGCCAGCAAGACGAGGGTAGGGAAGAGGGGGGGGCCGCTCCCCTGCCAGCTGAAAGCCTACTTTTGTTTGAACCACATCCCAATCATCCCCTGCTTGCCCTAGGGAGGGAGGGACCAAACTAGGGAGGGTGTGATTTTCCCGAGGGGCCATTCCTAAAATGAAGCCAGACACCGCGTAGGGCTGCAGGCAGCGGCGATACCTTTCTGCAGCGTCTCTTGGGCCCCACACTTGGGGGAAAGGATTTCCCGCCTCCACCCTGTTCGAGTTGGTTTGCGCTGGAATGCCACGCTTTTCAAAGTGTCTGAGTGATAGGCACTTTCTAAATACGTACAGCGATGGCCTGATAAGAAACCGAGCGTGCGGCTTCGCAGGTTCATGCCCCCGAGGACGTGCGGAGTAGCTCGGCTGAAACCCTAGCACCTCCTTACAGGCCTAGTGTGGAAACGGTTCTGTGCCCTGCCATGGTCCCCATTTTCCAATTTTTACTTCTGGGACTGGAACAAGACGACGACGAGGACTGCCCCCCCCCCCATCCTCTGCACCCACCCCTACCCATATGGCTGAGTCAACTCGGTGCAACGGGGCGTCCCCAAAGGGCCGGCTGCCCCCAGCCCGCTTTCGACCCTCGCTCGGCCCCACAATGCACCCTTGTGCCGCTCCTGCAGCCAGGCCGGGGGATTTGGCGCAGGGATGGAGAGAATATTCGTCAGATATTTAAAACAGAGCCGGGAGAACAAAGCAGGCCTTTGTGCACCAAGGCGGCCTGGGAGCCCGGAGCCGCCGGCGCCCGCGCACAGGGCTCGGCCGGGCGCATGCGCGCGGCGCTGGGTTCCGGACCTTCTTCCACCCAGGTACGCGGGGCGCGGCGTTAACCCTTTCCCGGCCTGCGCCCCAGGGAGGCTGAAAGAGAGGCTGCCTTTAATCTGCTGTCCATTACATGTTTAACTGAAGAAAGACATCGCCATCTCCCATGTTTCTATCGGAAGCACAGATCATTAAAATAAAATGATAGCCCAATTGGGAACCCAGGTTTTAAATGACCGGGAATAATAGCACACTTGGGTCGTGTAAAAATCAAGGCATTTGGAAAAGATACCTTCTTTGGATGCTAGACGTGAAACCTTTTGATACGAGTGGGCTGCTTCTGTCTTGTTTATGCTGGGGGACCGGCTCATTCATTTTCCTGTTTACTGTCATTTGGAATTTGGAAGATATATTGGTTATTGTCAAGGCCTTAGCTTTTGTTTTGTTTTGGGTTGTGGGCTGGCTAGCTGATGTTTATTTATTTAAAAAGAAAAAAAACCCGAAATAGCTAAATAGAAGTGGAGTGTGCACGGTACAAAGATGAGATCGAGTCATAAACCAAGGAATATATAGTTAATACAATTTTATGTATAAGAAAGAGAGAGAGAAAGCAAAAAACAAAATAGTAGTTATTAAATACATTTTGTTGCTCTTGGGGAAAGAGATCAAAAAGGTCTTTCAAGTAGGGTAGACTAGGAGTGACTTGGCTGGGGATGGAATGTGCAAAGCACCCCGTTCTGCTTTATACTGACGATTGCCCCCAGTAGTAATGGGGAGTGGCCGGCAGAGGCTGAGGGAAGCCAGTGTCAGGCTTAGAAGTGAGTTATTGTGCTTGAGTCATGAAGATGGATGGGAAAGGCAGCCTCAAATAACCAGATGATTCCACAGCCCTCCAAACAAGGCTCCTGGGCCCGCGTCCAGGGAGGTTACATGGACAACCCCATCAAGCAAGTCAGAGGAAGTGGAAGGAATCAAAGGGAGATCTCATGACTTGTGTGGCAGGACTCTGCATTAGCCCACCCTGCTCTGCCTGTGGACACACATCTGAGGAATTTATGCCTCTTTCTCTTTCCTTCATAGCTCAATTACCTGGTGATCACAAGAAAGCAAAGGGATTTTTATGTAAGATTATCTTGGCAAGAAGCTCCCTTACCATCCTTGACCTTCAGGTCTCCGTGGCAACTGCTGCTGGGACATCACTGGCACCAGATCATGTCCATTAAAGGCCACACTGCAGCAAGGTCAGATAATTTCGTGGCAGCAGTCACGTAGCAAACTCAGTCTTAAATGTGGGCTGGTTAGTTAGGATGATATAAGTGGTTTTTTCCACTCTTCCACATTTCTGGCTCCAGAATTCTGGGCCTAGGACATAGTCTAAGAATGTACCTTGGGATGTGAGGTAAGAAAACAGGGTGGGTTGGGACTTGGAGAAATACCTTTTTCTAAACCCGCTGAGAGAGAGCTCATTTCCTGTCTCTCTCTCAGTTAAATAAAGGCAATTTATCTTTACGTAAAGGAAGCTGTGGTAGACAGTCTCCAAGATGGCAGCCCTCAGTTCTTTCCCTCCTCAGATACATTGTTTTAGAGTATCTGTTACGTAGCAGTAGGTAATTGAACAGCAATGGAATACTGGATGGGGAGTGGAAGAGAGGGGAGGCCCTTCTGACATCACAGCCACTTTGAAGGGCTCTGTATCTCAGATTCCTCTGTCCCTGCATGCCCCCGGCACCACCCTCCCCTCTGTGCTGTGCCTGGCACACGGTGCCACACACCTCGCACTGTTGGCTGATTGCTTCATGTGTGCACTGGTCTCCTCAGTGTTATGGTGGGCACCTTGAGGGTGATGCCCGGTCTCATTTGATTCCTACCCTCCTCAGCACCAACAGGTCTATTGAGCTGTTGTGGTGGATAAATGTGGAGGATGACAGCTGGCACAGCACCTTGATGTGCTTATGTGGCTTGGCTTCTGATCTTTGACATTTGATACCTGAGATCTCCTATCACTGCTGTTTGGGCTCAGCTGGGAGCCAGCCACACCACGGGGGGGCCTGAACCTCACCCACACTGTGGCCGCCCAGGGAGAGGAGATCAGGGCCAAGGTGCAGTTACTAATCTCTTGGTTAGATTTGTCCCTCTCGAGGCAGCCCCGGGAACCTAAAGGGGTGCTAAAACTGTGGGTGGGAGGAAACCCATGCTGATGTTAGCCCCCAGGACTCATTCATGGAGCTCCCAGGCACAGTTGAGAGCCCACCTCTCAAGGAAGGACACTTCTACATGTTCAAGACCTCCCCCAGCTGCCCATGTATGGACACGGATGTTTAAGCCATTCCAGGGTCAGAGCATGAACATAGGTCATCGTGGGTAGAACGTGGTGCCTGCTGGGGGCCCGCTAAGGCCAGGGCACACGCAGAGGGTGGGAGAGAGGGAGGAGAGAGGCAGGACAAGGGCAGCTCAGGAGGCGTTCCTTCATTCTTCCCTGAGCCAGACCTGGCTTTCGGCACTGGGGATGCAGTGAGGAGCAAGGCAGACAGAGTCCCTGCTCTCAGTAAAATACCTCAGGTATGCATCTTACTACGTGGGCAGAGCTTGGCTGACAGCGAGTTTTGGGGGAGCTGCAATCTTCCCTCATTATATTTTAGCCTTTCGACTTCTTTAAGACCTGGAACTCCCCGTGCTATGAGGTGGAAAGGAGTGTGGGCGCTAGAGCCACATGACCTAGTCCAAGTCCTGGCTCCATCACTTGTTGGCTGTGTGACCTTGGGCAAGTTACTTAAACTCTCTGAGCCTCTAGTTTCTTATCAGTAAAAATAAGAATAGTAACAGTATTTCAGCTCAGGGTTGTACGAGGATTCCATGTGATCCTGCTGGCAACGTGAACCCTTAGCTCACGCCTGGCACTTCCAGGTGCTCAGGAATCATTGGCCCCCTATCCTATGTCATCCCCACAAGGCACGGGAAGGCTCTGGATGTGAAACTGTCTGCAAGGTCCTGACTGAGGTAGCACAAGTAGCTTTTGCTTAGAAAAAACAAAATGGATAGTGAGGGAAGACGAGGGGTTCTCACTTGGGAACAAAATTGCTCAGGGTCCCAACTGCTCCAGGCATCTGTTTCCTGAGAGGATCACACAGGAGCCAAATGACACTGGTCCCATCACCAGGAACTGCCCGTGCATTCTCTGAGTTTTGCACAGCCCTGAGAACTCCTCTTTTTGAAACTTGGGATGAGTTTGGGCTTCCCTCTGGCAAGGCCAGCAGTTGCTCACAAGTAATTGCCTAGTCCAAGAACTGTAGAGGACTCAGAGCGATGAGGGCAGGAAACTGAGGTTAGGGGGTCCCCAGAGCCTCAGGAAGCATTTTAGTTCCATTCTTTGACCTTGCTTCATGCTCTGATGTACAGAGGCACCAGAAGCACTAGGAGAGCTGTGACTGGCAGGCCCTGTCCCTTGCCTGTGTTCCCTTTTAGCATAGCTTGCCTCTTTCTCAACCTTCAGGAGATAGGAAGATAGGCAGATAACAAAGGATGTCATCAGGAGCCACTGTGTCATGCTGGGGATGTGAGAGGGCAACTGCCCTTGACCGTGGGTATGAGTTACCTTTGCCAAATGCCCCACTGTGTAAAGCAATCAGCAAAGGGAGCACAGCCCTTTTTCTGCATTCGTCAAGCATGTACTGGAATCCCAGCTCCTTTTCTAAGCAACACATCCACATTATGGCGCCATTTAGATGGCACCGAGAGCTAATTGTTCTGTGTACAGAAGGTGTTCTCTAGTGAGATGCCTGGACTTCCTTGGGGAGGGTTATTTTTTGTTTTTTGTTTTTTTTAGAAAATGCCCACTTTACCTCGTCTTTCAGGGCCCACTTCCTGACCAGCAGACTCAAGGTAAGCAAAGTCAGAGCCCAGTGTTCAGGCCAGATTCCAAACCCCTGGTGTTTCCAAAACAGCACGGTTACACATATTATAAATCTTTACTCTCCTTAAAGTAGTTTAACAGAAAGAAGACATCTGATCCTTCCTTAGAACATCTCAATAGCTCGATTTTCACTGTCATCTGAACTCAGGACATAGAAAAATAAAACGTAAAGCCCTACTGGTCCTACTGGTTTATCCATCATATTCTATTACCTTCTAAGAAGTCTGCCCTATTAGCATATCTGATCATTTGAGGAACAGCTGGTTAGAATGTTTAGGTGGTGGCAAGGGAGTGATTGGCTTATTTTCCTCCACCGATGCAATTCTTTGGGCTCTCCACCCAGCGTCAGTACTAGCCCATATGGCACCCATGTTCAAATTAGGAAAAGGCATCCCTTCCTCTGTGTGGATACAGCCATGCCAGGGCACAGCTTGGCAGAGTGCAAGGTGAATTTCAACCCCTATCTGCCCTCTGGGTGAGCTGGATTTTTGCAGTGAACAGCCTGTACAACTGTACATGGTGGCCCTGCCTCTACCCAATGTCACTAGCTCCTATTTCTCTTCTTGGAAAGGTGCTTGTTGAAGGGGGTGGGGAAGAGGATCCTTGTTGCTGTACATTAATGACAGGTTAATGTCATTAATGGAGGCCCAAGAGCAGCACCCTAATGTGGGCATGTTTTGAGTCTGGGAGAGTTTTGCGTCATTTTATAGCAGGGTCCACTTTTCCTGGGACGGAGAACTTGGTCTTTGAAGTTAAGGCAGTCCTGGGGGATGGAACAGCTGGCCAGTCTGCCCATAATCCTGCCCGGAAACCTGACAGCAAACAGTGCTGGGTTTACTCATTTGGATGCTTTAAGGGAATTTCCAAGAACCCTTCGCTCTCTTCTGAGAAAAAGAGGGTAGGTCGAGGATGCTATTCTCCCCTCACCTCCTCTGGAGCTTTGGTCTGTGGTTAGGACATCTGGGAGCAGGAAGTTTTAACCCGTCTCTGCTTTCAGATCTAAATCCAATCACCTGTCAAGGGGCTTGCCTTCCCTGCTTTGATGAATTCATTTACAGAGTTCTCTGTGGTACAGTCTGAGGGGGTGGGTGGTGGTGAGTCTGGAAGACTCCCTGTGGGATCTCAGGGGTATCATCTTTCCTAGCTGTGACCCGGCATAAGCACCTCTAAAATGGAATGAACAGCACATAGCACGTCCATAACATGAACAGACCTCAGGAGCAATCGTGACATTAAGTAGTTGGGTTTTTTGGTAAATGGATACATTAATAGACCCAGCATCAAATCCAGTAAGTAACCAAGGGCTATCATGAAATATAGAGATATTTGTTCATTTCCTCATTCATTCATTCAATAAACATTTACTGTGTATCTACCATGTGCCAAGCCCTGTGCTAGGCTCTGGGAAAGGGGGTGAGTTGCCTTGCCTTCCATGTGAATGCCGTTTCCTCAGAAAGGCCTTCCCTGACCACCCTCTCCCCCGACTTGGGACCCCCTGTGTGCACTCTCTTTTGGTAAACAGTATCTCACTTTAACTACTTGATCTGTTTCTGTCTTCCCCACTAGACTCAGCTTCAGGAGGAGAGGATCCTTGTCGACAGTAATCAGAATGAATCGGCAGCAGTCCTGGCACATTGTGGCCCAAAATGATGTGGGTTGACTGAATTGATTTGTTCCCCATCTAGTGTACTGGAAGTCAGAATGGCTCCCCCTCCTGTGACACCCCTGTGTTTTGGCCCCTGTGGAGGGTCTAATCCCAAACGAGGGTTCCTCTGCTCCTGAGAGAGTTGGAGCCAGATGGTTGTCAAGGTCCTTCCAGCCTAAGGGCAGCGATTCTAGGACAGATAGGGCTGTGGAGGCCCAGATGGTGAAGGGATAGCTGGAACGTAGGGGTGCAGGCCAGTTAGAGGCATGCTTGCCCAACCATTCCACGTGCCCAGGCACTGAGCATGATCTCTCTCTCATTTTCTTTCTTGGGACAGGGTGTTGCTCTGTCACCAAGGCTGAAGTACAGTGGCCCAAGCATAGCTCACTGCAGCCTCAAACTCCTGGCCTCAAACAATCCTCCCACAGTGCCTCCCAAAATGCTGGGACTACAGGTGTGTGGCCCTGCGCCCGGCCTGACCCCTCTTTAGGAGAGAAGTAATGACTTGAAGAGGAGCCTGCTGTGGGCCTGATGCTGCTCTGTCCTCTACCCTACCCACGTGAGCACCCACAGGTCTACAGAGGCAGCAGCGACACAGGAAAGGGAGCGGTGTGGGTGCTGCTGGGTCTGCCTCCTGCACCCCAGATCTCTGGGTCCAGTTACACTCATTGTCACTATGCACAGAGCCCACGTCATCACTGGGAAGGAGATTAGCTGGGCCCTGATTACTCACAGCATTGTTTTATTCTTGCTGGGCCACTAAATCCTGGCTCTCTTGTTCTGTTTCCAATAGCAACAGGAGGAAAGGCTGCTTTTTTTGCTTCAGGAGCTTGTTTTCCCTCCTGTAGGATGTACTATGACCAGCCTAGGGCCCCAGCCTGGAGGCTTGATGCCCTGGGGACCCCAGTGAGGCCTTAACCGAGATGCCGGTGGCCAGTGAGAAGATCAGTTTAGCTCTGCCCCAGGTGAACTGGGGGTAGCTGCGGAGATGGGGGAGTCTGTGAGCAGGGAGATATCAGTCCGTCTTTAGTCTTGAATGGCTGCACAATATCCGTGATGCCTGTCATGGGTAGGCCTAAAGCATAGGGAGTGGAGAAAGGAAAAGGAGAGAGAAGGAGAGAAAGGAATTTAAGAGTACAAGAGAAAGGGATAGGAGAGAATGGTAAGAGGAGAAAGGTGTCTGTGGAGATGTGTATGACACCATCAGCAGCCATGGGCATCACTTGGGATGTGAAGCCAAGTGGGATGACCCTGCGGGCCTGGATGAAAAAAATAGAGGTGCTCTCTGCGAGGGGCTCAGGTTTCCCATTGACAGGGGGCTGCTATCATGGATGGATGGATAGATGGATGGCTGAGTGGGTGAGTAAATGGATGAATGAATGAAACAAAGAACAATGAGATGGGATTTGCCAGGGATTGAGTGAGTAAAAAGGGAAAGGAAAAACTAAGCAAGAAGTGAAAGAATCCAATGAGGGGTTGAACCATCTTAGGCAGGAATTGCCAACTACAAAGCTGGTGTCAAGGGGTGGTTTGGGAGGTCCTTGCCCTTCCCCTCCAATCTCCATGGGCTTCCCCTAAAGCCATCCTAAATAAACATGCAATCTAAGTGAAAAATAGAGTGTTTACTATACAAACAGTGCAATGAAAAATCCCCTAGCCCCTGTGTCACCCAGCTTTCTATCTCTAGGTCCTCCTTTATAGAAACCCCAGAGCTGCCACTTGCCAACTACAAGGCATTTTGTCTGCTTCCATCCCAGACCAAGTATATTCAGGCTGTGGACAGAGAGGTGAGGGCCTGAAACATAATGACAGGAGGTAGGGAAAGCAAACTTTAGATTCATTTGAGAATAGGAAGAGTTAAAGACCCTTATGCCTTCTAGTCAGTCCTACTTAGGGATTTGGGGTATTAATTACTCTAACAATAGCAAATCATTGGGTGTATTGTCTCTTCTCTCCCTGCAGTAAAAAATGTTAAGTACATGCTTTTCCCCAGGGAATTCCCAGCAGAAATAGTTCACTGGGGTAAGGGTCAAGGGTTAGGGGCCAAAGGGCAATACCATCCAAGCTTTGAACCAATAGTGTGAGCAGCTAGCACAGAGGTGGGCAAGGCTCTTCTTTCATGGAAGAGCCTTATCAGAAACCAGAGCTGTACGGTTGGACACAGTGAGTCAGGTTATAACAGCTACTTCTAATAGGGAGAGGTCAGAAGGGGTCATGTAGAGGTTATAGGGAAGGGTGCCATTCTTAGGCCCTCCATGACTTCAGTACCCACTTGGGAATCGCTGGACTCCTGGACTCCAGGGGGCGGGGGGATCCAGTCCAACAACCTGCCTGGGTGTGTTCTCAGGTAAATCTTGGTTGCCTTTAATATCAAAAAATAACAAGAAAACACTGGACTTTTTTCTAAAAAGGATGCCATGTCATGTGTAAGCCTATCCAAGAGTAAGAGTGAGGAGGTCTGATTCCCAGAGAAGCATCAACTTTAAAATCTTGGACAGAGCCCTGGAGGGAAAGGAAGAGAGGGGAGCTGACCCAGGAGTGGCCCTGGAGGCTCTGGCACTGAGTCCCAATGGGATTAGGGGAAAGGTTCATTATATTTGGGGCAAGGGTCAAGTGAAACACTAGGAAGAATGTCAGCCCTGGAGAGTGAATAGGTGTGCCATGTTAGAAGCCTCAAAGGGGCCTTAAGTGTTCCTTTGATCAAGGACAAGACACAAAAGGTGCACTATGCAGAAAATAACCTCCCCAGGAAGGCAAGTAGGTTTAATGGGTTTTCACAGAAGGGAGGGTGACCATTTCATTTTCCCTTTCTCAAGACAGGGATTTGGGGATGTTTGCCAAAGAGGTTATATGTTCACTTTGATGATCTTCACTGTGGCCTAATGCTTTCATGGTAGATGGTCACTAACTCTTTGGCTCCTCTTGCTCATGGGTTCTTTCCACCATACCTTTGGCTTCCATTTCTAAATCTGCTTCAGCATGGAGGAGGCTGCAGTGCCCAGCTCCGTCTAACTTGCTTTCTTGACCTCAGGACTAACCTTTAAATAAGACTAACCTTCTAAAACTTTGCCTTCCCTATTATCTAAAATCCCTATCTTTTAAAACTTTTCTTTACTCATGCTATTAATTTGTCTTTCTTCTTAAAAAATAAAAGTAAATCTTCTCCAGAGAACACGTATCAGAAGGGAAAAGAGTTCCTTGTGTGTTGAACCCTACTGGCCAGGGATAATAGCTGAGTTGCTTGCGTGAACTTGACCATTACAATGATACCCAAATGATAGTTGTCTCCATGTGAGTGGTCTTCATCTGACTTCCTGCTCTCTTGGTCCTCACCAGGTTGTATCTGTTGCTAAGATCTGGAGGGAGGGATTTGCGTTGCCCTATGAACCAGAGCAGCTAAGCTAAGAATTCTAGGATAGGAGTAAGGTACAGAAAAAAAGATAGGGGATGGGGAGGGGGCACTTCTTGTGTGGTGTAGCCCCCTGTGTTTGAGCTTCTGATTTATAAGGAGTCAAGTAGTCAGAGCTAGACCAAGAGCAAACTGAGGGTAAAGTCAGTAAAGTGATCTGCCTAAGGTCTTACAATTAGTGGGCAGTAGATAGTTCACATTTAGAGGCAGCATCAACAACCCTCTAGTATCAGTCAGGGTTCTGGTGGCAAAAAGAGGAAAATTTAATGAAGAGACTATTTATCAAGCTATGGGCAGGTTTGGGGTAACTAACAAAGGAAGGGTGGGAAATCTGCAGCCTTAAGATTACATGTGGCCTTTTAGGTCCTCAAGTACGGCTTTTTGACTGAATCCAAATTTTACAGAACAAATCCTTTTATTAAAAGGGGTGCAGGAGGCCGGGCGTGGTGGCTCATGCCTGTAATCCTAGCACTCTGGGAGACCAAGGGGTGTGGATCGCTCAAGATCAGGAGTTTGAGACCAGCCTGGGCAAGAGCAAGACCCCGTCTCTACTGAAAAATAGAAAGAAATGATCTGGACAACTAAAAATATATATATATAGAAAAAATTAAGCTGGGCATGATGGCACATGCCTATAGTCCCAGCCACTTGGGAGGCTGAGGCAGAAGGATTGCTTGAGCCCAGGAGTTTGAGGTTGCTGTGAGCTAGGCTGACGCTACGGCACTCACTCTAGCCTGGGCAACAAAGTGAGACTCTGTCTCAAAAAAAAAAAAAGGGGGGTGTAGCAAAGAAAGATTAAGCTTTTCTTACCTCCTTTGGTACTTAAAAAAGAACAATCCTGAAATCAGAAGGCTGCAGGTTGAGGCTAAATAACATCGAGGAGACATTACCATCACTATGTCTGAAGAGTCAAGAGGAAGGAATAGTTACCAGAACCCAGAGTACCTGTAAGGAAGGCTCTGCCTGACAGGACAGTGTGACAGTGTGGCCTTTGGTAGAGGGGCAAACCTAATCCACAGCGATTTGGCAGGGAAGGAACTAGGGGAATAAAGAACCTTTCTGCTTTCAATTTCCTGTTTGTACCTTTCTTTGCCTGAGCACAACTAGAAACGAGGGGTCAAAGGTGACCCATTGATGCAGTTTACAGAGATCAATGCTCTGAGACACAAGCCAGGGCAAAGGGTGGGGAGTGGATCTAGAGATACAAATGGAAGATATCCAGCCACCTGGGAGCACAGGTGAGATTTGTTTTTAGTTACCTCCAAATATTTTGCTTCCTTCTCCATTGTCATACCTGTTTCTGCATGGCTTGCAGATGCTAGAGTTTTTCTGCTGCTTGCTATACCCTGGAACCCCCACTCAGATATTCAGTGTCTGGTTTCTGGGCCTGCCCTCTATCATCTACCATTTCTTTATCAAAACCAGTTCTTAAGATTTCTGCTTTTGGCCATGACAAAGCAACAGGATCTAGATTTACCGTCCCACTGTAAAGAACAAGAAAACTGGACAAAATAAATGTGCTGATAGCTTCAGATATTGCACAACAGGCAGTGGAGAACTATGATCTCTAAGATAAAGGAAATAAATGAGGTAGATGATTATGTCAATTTGTGATTGGAGACACACTCTGGACTTTATAGCAGGGAAAGAAATCCCAAGCAAAATATGGTAGTCTTGTTGAGTTAAAAGACATAAATGAAGGTCAAGGAGACTTTAGATAGAAGTTATGGGGAAGAGTTCTAGAAAAGATGAGGCTTTGTGGAAAAAGCTCCAGAAATCTGTGTAAGTGCCCTGTTGAGTGTTTGCATAATACTAAGGATGTACACACACAGTGAAGCTTCATAAGTCTGGGCAAAGCATGCCCAAGAGCTTTAAGTTGAAAAGCTTATAGAATTCACATGGAACTATGAAGAGTACAAACACAACCAGCTTGATCATCCGGGGCATTTAGTAGAGACTCAACAAGGGTCATGCCCAAATAGGACTAAACTATCCCTAGGGGGAAAAAAAAAGAAACTTTAGGCTTATTGTAACAAAGCTTAAAACATGTCTCCAAAGGAATAATCTTATCAATAAGTAATAACTTCCTGCCAGATAAAAACTCAACACTCTTTAAAGGAAGTTTTTTAAAAAAAATGCAAACACTAAACAATGTAACCTTCGAAACATCCAACATCCAATCAAAAATCACTAGATTCACCAGGTAGCAGGAAAATGTGACTCATACTAAGAGAAAAATCAGTTAATAGAAACATGACTGAAAATGACAGAGCTGAATGGACAGGAATGAACAGATTATTGTAAGTATACAAAATATGCTCAAGGATTTAAAGAAAAACACAAATGAGTAAAAAATCGAAATTTTAGTGATAAAAAATGTAATATCTGAAATGAAAAGTCAGTGGTTGGAATTTAAAGCAAATGGACACCATAGGAGAAAACTAAGTAAAACTGAAAATAGCAATAGAAACTATCCAAAATGAAGCACAAAAAGGAAAATGACTTTTAAAAAACCCAGAAAGAAATGAACTGAGTCTCAATCTGTTGGGCAATATGAAGTGGTCTAACGTATTTGTGACTGAAAAGGAGAAAAGAAGGAGAGCAAATTTTTGACAAAATGATGGCTAAAATTTTTCCAAATTTGATACAAACTATAAGTACCATAAATCTAAAAATCACAATGAACCTCAACCAAGATAAACAAAGAAAGCCATACCAAGGTACACCATAATGAAGTTACTAAAAATTAGTCATAAAGAGAAAATCTTAAAAGCAGTCTGAGAAAAGATATATTTTATAGCGTTATAGAGAGCACAAGTAATACTACAGACTTCTGACCAAAACTATCTGAGTCAAAAGACAATGGAATAACATCTTCAATGTGAAACAAAAAAAGGACCAACCTCAAATTCTGTATCCAGTGAAAATATCTTTTAAAAATGAAGGCATTTTGAAAACTTTTTGAGAAGAATAAAAGTGTAGAGAGTTCACCACCAGTAGATCTGCATTACAGGAAATGTTAAAAGAAGTTCTTCAGGCAGAAGGAAAATAATACTTAGAACTATACAAAAGAATGAAGAGTACCAGAAATGGTAAACATGAGAATAAATATAAAAGACTTTTTTTTATTTAAGAATTTCTTCAAAATATTAAGATAAAAATAATATATAATAAAGTACTATGGTGTTCATTACACAGAAGCAAAATTTATAACAACGATAGCACAAAGGATAAGAGCATATAGCTAAAAGTTAGTGGTCTAGATAAAATGAAATAATGAAAAATAACTCTCATTCAAAAGAAGGCAAGGAAAGATGCAAAAGGTAACAAAGAACAGATGGGAGAAATAGAAAACAAATAGTAAGATGGTATACTTAAACCTAATGTGTATATTACATGTACTTGTAATTAAATGCAAGTGGTAGAAATACCTCAGTTAAAAGCCAGAGGTCATCAAACTAGATGTAAAAAAGCAAGAAATCCATTTTAAGTATAAAAACACAAATAGTTTAAAAGTAATAGAATGAAAAAAGGTATACTATGCAATGCTTACCATAAGAAAGCTGGAGTGGCTATATTAATAATAGAAAAAGAAGACTTGAGGATAAGGAATACCACCAGAGATAAAGAGGGCCAAATTTCATAATGATAAAAAAGAAAAATTTAAGAAGATTTAACAATCCTAAATGCATGTGTACCCACTAACAGAGCTTCATAATACATGAAACAAAAACTGACAAAACATAAAGAAAATAGATAAATCCACAAGTATAGTTTGAATATATATATATATATATATATATATTCACCATTGTCCTCTCAGGAACTGATAGAACAAATAGGTAAAAAAATCAGTAAATCAGTAGGGATATAGAAGACTGGAACACCATCAATAAACTTGGCTTAACTGACGTTTATAGAAGACTCCAGCCAACAACAGCACAATATTTATTTTCAAGTTCCCATGGAACATTGATGATGATAGACTATAATTAGGGCCATTAAATAACACTAAACTAATTTTTAAAATTTGAAATCTCATCAGAAAATAAACTCAGAAATAAAAAACAGAAAGCTGTTTAGAAAACATTCAAATTGTTTAGGACTTAAACATTACATTTTAAATAATCCATGAATCAAAGAAGAAAATGCAAAGATAATTTGAAATTATTTTGAACTGAATGAAAATGAAGACATCATTATTTTAAAGTGTGCAATTCAGTGGTTTTTATTATATTCACCATGTTATGCAACAATCACCCCATCTAATTCTAGAACATTTCCATCTCCCAAAAAGAAACCCTATACCTATTAGCAGTCAATCCCAAGTCCCTCCTCCCTCTATCCCCTGGAAATTATTAATCTACTTGCTGTTTTTATGGATTTTCCTATTCTGGACACTTTATGTAAGTGGAGCCTTACACTATGTGGCCTTTTGTGTCTGTCTTCTTCCTTCCTCCCTTTAAAATTAGAAAGTATTTTAAAGTTTTAAGTGCTTATGTTAGAAAAGAAGAAAGACCCATTTTTGACATGATTATCAACGTAATTCAATAGAAATGGAATAGTCTTTTCAATAAACAATGCTGGGATATGTGGATATCCATAGGTAAAAGACTGAAGTTGAACCCCTACCTCACACTGCATACAAAAATTAACTCAAAATGGATAAAAATGTAACTAAACATAAGAGCTACAAATATAAAACTCTTAGAAGAAATAAACCTTTGTGGCCTTGAATTAGCCAATAGTTTCTTAGCTATGACATAAAAAAAGCAACAAAAGAAAAAATAGATAAATTGGACTTCATTAACATTAAAAATGAAGTGAAAACACAACCCATGGAGTTGGGAAAATATTTCACAGGTCTGATAAGGGACTTACACCCAGAATACATAAATAGCTCTTATAATGCAACAATAAAAAGACAAGCCAATTTTTCAAAATAGGCAAGGGATTTGAATAGATTTTTCTCCAAAGAAGATATACAAATGGTCAACAAGCACATGAAAAATGCACATACCGCTTCATATCCACTGGGATGGCTGTAATACAAAAAAAGACAGATAATAACAAGTGTGAGAATGTATAGAGATTGGAATCCTCATATTACTAGTTGGAATGTAAAATGGTGAAGCTGCTTTGGAAAATAGTTTGGTGTTTCACCAAAAAATTAAACATAATTACCAGATGGCGTAGGAATTCCACTTTAAGATTTGTACCCAAGAGTACTGAAAATATATGTCCACACATACAGTACATGAATGTTCATAGCCATATCATTCATATTAGCCAAAAATTGGAAATAACTGAAATGTGTATCAAGTGATGAATGGATTAACAAAGTGGTCTATCCATACCATGGAATATTACTCAGCCATAAAAATAAATGAAATTCTAATACATGCTACACCATAGCTAAACTTGAAAACATTATGCTAATTGAAAGAAGCCAAACACAGAAGGTCACATATTGTGTAATTCCATTTATATGAAATATCCAGAATAAGCAAATCCATAGAGATAGAAAATATAGTGGCTGCCAGGGGCTGGGAGAGGGAGGAATGGGGAGTGACTGCCATAGGGTATGGGGTTTTTTTCTGGGGTGTTGAAAATGTTCTGAATTAGACAGTGGTGATGGTTGCACAATCTTGTGAATATACTAAAAACCACTTGAATTATGCACTTTAAACTGGTGAATTTTATGGTATGTGAATTACATCTCAATTAAAAAAAATAAAGATCTGATAGAAATGACTTTATGGTTCAGTATTGATAACTGATAAAGGCTTAATATGAGTTTCTTCTCAGCAATATCTGGTTTTACTAGGGCCATCTCCTCCCCTCGAAGGCTACAGAATCTGTTTTCTCAAAAAGTCCAGCTCTTGAGACTTTTATTTTATGCTCAGCTATGGTTGCTACCAGGCTGCCTCCAAAGACTGAAAACCCTGTAGCAGGCAGTAGAGGTTGTATTTTAGTATCTATGCTTACTTTCTTGCAGTCTGAGTTCTTTAAACTATATTGCTAACTTGTTCACAGGTTCAACTAAAGGATAAAAGATGACAGATAGTGAGGCCCTTCACAGTTTACAAAAAACATATTCACATTCACCTCTTTTGATCTTAGGTTTTTAAATTTAAATTGGACATTATGACTGACTACACAATGGCACATTCTGAACTTAAGCCCCAATTTTTCTGACTTCAAAAACTGAGCCTTTCTTAGAACAACTAAATTGTGTTTTTGAACAGGTTATGGAGAAATGGCCTGCCATCTGCCCTCCCAAGGATATTATGAAGGCTCTTGGACATTTACAGAACAGCTTTCACCAAGACTCTTAACATTGGTCTGCATTATGCAGAATGATCCTGATGAATTAGCACTCTAGGTACCACATATGAGTGGAATCACACAATATTTGCCTGTTGCCACTTGTATTTCTTGCTGGCAAAGGGTCTTCTTGTTCCAGAGGTGGCCCATGGGACTGGGTGTTTGATGTGGCCAGCCCAGGGGGAGGGATAAGAGAGTCCGGAGTACAAAAACAGCCCCAGACAAAATCAAGAGAGCTCCCCTCACCCTCATGACAGCTGGAAATTCTTTCTGCTCTTCCGCAAGTTGGGTGTTACAAACAGGAGACTTTTCAAGCCCAATCCCAAACACAAGAATTCTTCCCTCGTCAGTCTGTCTCCTGGGCCCCATTGAGACAGCTGGACTTCCCACGCAAGCTAAAGCATTCAATTGTGAGGGTTCTTTTCTGGGTCAGCCTGCTCTAGCTTACCCTTGAAAGAGAACATCAGCTCCTTAAGAGTAATGGCTATTTTTCTGTTCCAAGTTGTACAGAAGGCAATGTGCAGCACTTTCACAACATCTACTTCTGCTACTGGCCCCAATTGATGCAATCTATGCCATCTCAGGTTAGCATGATAATTTTATTTACTTAGCCAGCTCTTTGAAATTCACAGCAAGAATTTGAGCCTCATGCATGATCCTTTGCTGAATTTGGAGTAAGGCCACAGCTAGATT
Organism: Avahi laniger; assembly: GCA_963575035.1. Taxonomy (NCBI): domain Eukaryota; kingdom Metazoa; phylum Chordata; class Mammalia; order Primates; family Indriidae; genus Avahi; species Avahi laniger. Next base: position 33,686 of record CAUYSK010117343.1, read on the forward strand.
GGAAGCAAGGAGAATAGAAACCAAAGGTGGACCTAACAGGCTCTGTGATGTCCCAGGCCACATCTGGTGGCAGGGCTGAGAGCATTCTGTGCTGTGGTGTGCCCAGGCACAAAAAATATGTAAACCTTTCCCAAGTGAAAAAGCTTAGCTTTCTCCAAATTCCCATACTTATATGGGAGACTGCCTGTGTGACCACTCAGTGTGGACAGTCACACAGATAGGTGGTGTCCTACCAACTTTTACAGAACACACTCATCTGTTAATGTGCTTTATTTCCATATGGTACCTTTCCTCTCAGAGCTGCAAGGCTTAACAAGATTCAGAAATCCTTCTGCAACAAAGACAGTGTTGTAAGGAGAGCAAAAGAAGCCCCAACCACTCTGCAAAAGATCCAGCTGGAGGCAGTGAGATATGGCATGGGCAGCAAGGGTGGGAGGAAGATTTAGAGAAGAGGAAAGAGATTTTTCACTGGAGACACTGCAAGATGATAACCTTCTTTGCTGAAAGAGAGAAGGAAGCAATTTCCCTGGAGGTTCAGAAAATCGGATTATACTCACAATTGGATATTAAGTGTAGACCTGGAAGTGGTGGTGGAAAACAAGGCAGGGTAACCCCTGGATGTTCATCCAAGGTCTCTGTTATGATTTTAGTTGCCCAGTTTGTAGGAGGTAGAACAGAAGAGAAGACAGTTGAGTACATCTGTGGAGGGCATGTGCAGACATCAGGCAACTGAGCCTGGGATTCCTTATTTTCCCGAGTACTGCATCAGGTATCAGGAAACTGGGCTGGGATGTGAGTCTGCTGCTGGCCAGCATTCCAGCCCAGGGCCAACTCTGGCCACAGTTTTATCATCTGTGAAATGAGGAAATAAGACCTGATTCAAATGCAACAAACTTTTATTAAAGATGTGTAGGGAGGACAATGGCATTTTGGACAGGAGTCTCCATCCTCCTCATTTGCCCGCAAATTAATAAACTTCTCTTTCCTTCTCCTCAAACTACTTTTCCTCAGTCTTCTGATGCGGCCTTGAAGACAAGTGCCAAGCTTTTGGTAACAGATTTGGTGTCCCTGGGTGGGCTCATTGGCATCCAACAACTGCTGGAGGAAGCAGGGAGCAGCCCTGGGACAAGCCGTGAGTCTTCTCTGGGAGGAGCAGCTTCTTTTCCAGGTGAGAGAGTATGGGACAGTCCCAACAGCTGCTGGAGCATGTTTTAGCTCCAGGGAACTCCCATTTCTCCCTCCCAGAAATGGAGGCAGCTCCCCACAACCTGAACTGAGTTGAGAGGAAGAAAAAGATTTGGGAAGTGTCCGGATGCCATGGCCATTTTTTTTGTTTGTTATGTTCCCTAGGGTGCACTCTGATACCCTGATTTCACCCATTTGGGAGGTTTTCACACCTTCCTGTTGGTTATTTGTTTGTTTGGGGGTGAAATTGTGAGGTTGCACGGAACTAGGGAAACTGGTTTGGATTCGGAGCTCATTTGCAGTTCCCAGGGAACGAGAGGACTAGGCCACCATCTGGGAAAGGTTTTGAACCCTCCAGCCCTGTGGCAGGGCAGTCATTGGGAACCCTATAGCAGGGCATTTTGGGATGGCATCTGTCCCCTTTGGATTCCTATTTGTTTGCTAGGCCTGGCATTTTGTGTTGGGGATTTCCTATATTGTCTATGTTTGTTTGTTTATAAAGTTTTGTTGCAACATGAGAAAGTTCCATCTGAGAAAGTTCCATCTAAAAGTCTGGAAAAATGCTTGGGAAAAATTTTGGAAGGGTAAAATTGACAGGGGGGAATATGTAACAGAGTAGTCATCCCTCCTCCCATAGATATGGAAGGGAAATACTGACAGTGAGGAATATGTAACAGAGGAAATGGCCTGGAAAAAAAATGGCAAAAATATTTTCCATCTCTTTAAACCACCCCCCCCAACTCCTTTTGGAGAACTAGGACCTGCACCCCTGCCTCAGGGCAGCGGTTGGGAGGGGCAGGGGAATATTTTTTCTTCTTTGTGCCACAGGAAATGGCCTGCACTAGGGAGGTTCTGGGCAGAGGTCACAGGATTGTCTTCAGCAGAGATAGGATGGAGATGGGACGAGTAGATCCATCAACTATAGTTGAACAGCAATTGCCTGAAGCTGAGAACCCACCCTTTAAAAGCTCTGTCTTTCTGCTTATTATTAGGATGATGGCATTTTGGACAGGAGTCTCCATCTTCCTCATTTGCTGACAAATTAATATAGTCCTCTTTCCTTCTTGGAAAAAAAAAAAAGATGTGTAGGATATGACATTTGAATAAGAACTGTGGACTGCAGGGCTACACAACCAGGGAGATATTAACACACACACACACATTCAGATGCAGTTGTAATAGGGAATAAACACTACCTAAGGGAAAATGAGGAAGGAGACAGATTGACTCCACCTTTGGAATCTTACAGGTTTCCTGGAAGAGCTGGGTGCTAAGTATGGTTGGATAAGGTGCTGACAGATGGACATCAGAGCAAAGAAGAGGGGGTGTCTCTGGCAGATGAAGCAAGTAAACAAAAAGAGGGACCAGCAAACTAGGTGGCTGCAGGGGGCAGCCTGGGAGAGCACCGCAGATGGCTATGATCTGAGCAAAGGTACATATCTCATAGCAGGTCCTCAGGCAACATCTGCTGAGTGACAGCAGCAGCAGTAGGGTCGGGCTGAAGGCCAGGTGAGGCCCTACCCCTGGCTGGGAGCCACACACAGGGCGGAGTCTGCATGAGCTTCCAAAAGAGGGACAGGCCCCTCTGATGGGCTCTGTGACCAAGGACAGGTGGACCATGGGAGGAGAAGCCCAAAGGTTGAGAGAAAAGGTCCAGGGGAGAGAAGAGAAGGGCTTGAATTCAGATAGCAACATCAGAGTGGGGAGGGGTCAAAAAAATAGTGCAGAAGAAGATTCTTCAGGCTTTCCGGGCTGATCAATGCAGGGAGAGGGAGAAGAGAATTTTGAGGGTTCTGAGTCTGGCAACGGAGAGGGTGGAGGTACATAAACAGAGACGGGCAACCTCAAGAGGAGAGAGAGGTTTGGGGAGGAGATGATCAGTTCAATTCTGTGCAGAAATTCTGCAGGGTGTCTGTGTAGAGGTGACCAGCAGGCAGGGAGAAATGCGGAGGTTTCAGCAGCTAGCGATTTGGGGCTCAGGGAAGTAACAATGGACGTGGATGAGGTCGATGGAAGGGATGTGTTGGCAGGGGCGGCCGGCAGGTAGGGAAGCAGTGAGAGCTCTTGGCCGGAGAGGATGATGGAAGCCCGGCAGGAAGGGACCAGGAGAACCACGAAGGGAACCAAAGTAGCGGATGGAAACCGAGCAACTGCGAGGAGGTGGCAATGGGCTTGGTTTCTGGGAAGCCCACTGAGAATGGCCCCGGCACAGCTGCTGGCCAGGGCCCGAGGAGAGGAGGCAGGAGCGGGCAGTGTGTGACAAAAGGAGTGTGAGTAGAAAAGATGTCGTGCTGGGAGAAAGCAGGCCACGGGAAGCCATTTAGGACAAGGAAGAGGTGGCCACGCTTTGGGGCGCTGCTTCTCAGACTAAGTAAATGTGCACTTGGACTGGAGAACCCGTCGACACGCAGCTTCTGATCTGGGACTGAGCCCTGTGATGACTTGGTGTGGGACAGACAGGAGTCGTTGCCGTCTTGGACCCAGGTAAATAATGCTGGTTCTGCAGAGACGGCGGGACATCTGCTGCCCTCAGACCGAGGGAGCTCTGAGGTGGGCGGGAGGAGACTGAGGGCTCCTGTGGGAAGGCCTCGCCTTCTCGGTAAAGGTGGTGAGAGATTCTGCAGGTAGAAGGTAGAGGTCGGGGTCTGGGGGCTCTGAGGAGAGAGAAAACCGGAGAGGTCTGCAGCCAGCGTGGCGCGTCCCTCTCAGGGCCTGGCAGCTGCAGGTGCGGAGTGAACAGAGCGGTCAGCGGGTGGGGCCCTCAGGGCAGGCCCGGAAACGTCAGGCGTTGAGGGGACCGAGGGTGCAGATGGCAGCTTGGCTAGAATGGCTGAGATTAGGCTGGTGAGGGAGCCCAGAGACGCTCCTGAGGGGACCTGGGAAGAGGGCCTCCCAAGCGGAACCCTCTTCTCTTTATCCCCTTCCCTGAGGTCTGGGAGTCCTTGCCTGTCACCTGACTTTTGCCTGTGGAGCCCGTGGAGGGACAGGGCAGGAGGCAGGGTGGAGGGCCTTCCTTTGGCCTTGTCCTCCCCGGGTGATCTGCAGCCTCGCTCTCTCTCCCTAACACCTGTTGGGACATCTCAGGGTGCTCCCCGTCCTTTCCCTGTGCCCCTTGTCACTCATCCAAGAGGCAGGCTGAGAGCAGGAGGAAGGAGGTGTGAGGGGAGGAAGCTGTGGCCAGAGAGCGGACATCAGTGGCGGGGGCCTTGAGGGAAGCAGCGGGAGATGTCTGGGGGTCTTCAGCCCTAGAGTGGAGGCTGAGAGGAGGGGAGGCCCGAGGCGGGGAAGGCTGGGCCAGTGGCAGAGCTGATGGGTGACAGAGAGAAGGACCAGGGCTCTACAGCACGGGAAGGGATGGAGCCCACCCAGGGCCTCGGCCAGTGACACTGCTGTGGAAAGTCTTCCTGTCCATTAAGCAACGGCACCTGTTTGGAAGCCAGGAGAGCTCCCAGAGGCAGAGTCCTGCCCTGTTCACGTTCACTTAACCCCATTCCTCAAGGTCCTGGGCTGAGATGCTGAGGCTGCTTCATGCCCTGGGACTGTGATGCCAAGGGGAAGGCATGAAAGGTGACTCCTTCAGCTGCTGCCGAGGAACACTCCACAGCCACCCCGGCTGCCTGCAGCTGCTCTCCTGGGCCAGGGAAGGTCAAAACCCCGCTCTGAGGGCAAGCCCTCAGGCAGCCAGAGGCCAGTGGTTCCCCTTTCCCAGCCGGGGCTCCATCGCCAAGCTGCAGGGCGAGGCCCTTTGAAGCCCATGATGTCTCCTGCGTGCTCCTGAGCCAGGGAGCGTGCCAGGGAAGGACAGGGCATCGACACTTCCTGTCTTAGAGAGACAAGCCAGCAGCACAGTTGGACTCCCCACTCTCAATTTGTTCGGCTCAGTTTGATTCTCTTTCTCTCCCCGGTGAGCTTCAGTTTGGAGCTGTTTCCTCTTCATCAGCAGTTTATGGAATGCTGGTGTTTGAGCCGGGCTGGGAAGCCTCAGAGAAGGGGGTGAACTCTCAACGCTGTGCCGTGCCCAGCGTCTGGGGTGGAACTCCACGCGCCTGTGGCCCTTGTCAGACCAGCCCCTCGTGGGTGTCCTTTCTAGGCCTCTTGGGGTCGTCATACTACCCCCTGCTAGAAACTGCCCCAGGCCGCTGCCCTCCAAAGCGGAACCCTCTTCTCTTTATCCCCTTCCCTGAGGTCTGGGAGTCCTTGCCTGTTGCCTGGCTCTTGCCTGTGGAGCCTGTGGAGGGACAGGGCAGGAGGCAGGGTGGAGGGCCTTCCTTTGGCCTTGTCCTCGCTGGGTGATCTGCAGCCTCGCTCTCTCCCTAACACCCGTTGGGACATCTTAGGGTGTGCCCCACCCCCAGCGTCTGTGTGCTCCCCGTCCTTTCCCTGTGCCCCTTGTTACTCATCCACAGCGGGGGAGGGAAGCTTTACAGGATTTGTGCAGAGATCCTGCGCAGAAGAAGATAAATGGAATTTGCAATAAATCCAGGAGCAAAGTTGTAACTTGACTTAAAAACAAACAAAAGGGCCAGAACTGCACTTAAGCTCGGCAGAAGCTCATCTCCCGGTGTAAACAGAGAAGGGCTGGAGGCCTGGCCGGCCTGGGACCGAGAAGGGGGTGTGGGGTGGCTGCAAACTTCCTCTGGAAGGGGTGGCTTGTGGGGGATGGTGTCTGTGGCCTCGCGAAAGGAGGAAGAGGGTGCTGGCACTGCTCGTGTTTGCCTCTCATTCCCCTTCTGAAAAGGTACTCTCGGGATCGGGACAAGAAGGCTGTTTGGGGAGAAAAGCTTTCGTAGCCCGTCACTGTGTCTGGGGCTGGGCGAATAAAAGCCTGGACCCACGGAGAGCAAACTGCAGTGCAGGCGCGAGCTCCCGCGCCTCAGCCTTCCCTGGAGCAGAACGCTGGGCGCTTGCTTGGAGCTCTCTGCGGGCTCAGCGGGGCAGGGTGCTCCACACTGGCTTTCCCTCAGACAGGGGCCTGCCCAGCAGGACCTGGAAAGCTCACTCTTGCTGGAATCGCCCTGCCTCGCCCACCAGTGTTAGGCTGGCATTACAATTACAGCCTCTTGTCTTTACACATAACACTCCATAATTTCAAAGTGCTTCCACGCAGGTCCTCTCACCTGAGCCTCCTCAACAAGTCTAGGAGTCAAATAGAACACATCACTATTTTATGGGCAGGAAAACTGACACAGAGAGGTAAAGAGACCTATGCAAAGTCACACAGCAAATCAGCAGTTGACCCAGTAGGACCTGCAGTGGGAAAGGTGGGTCCAGAGGTACAGTTCCCACCCAGGTAATAACAAACTTTATGCCCTTGAGTGAGCTACTTGACCTCTCCGGGCCTAGGCTTTCCTCTAAGATGTGACTCCTTCCAAGGGTTAAGCGGATCTGCTGTTGTCCCCTCTAACTCTCTGTGGCTGGGCTGTTCAAAGTCAGGAACCCGGGAACCCAATGGTGTATCAAGGAGCATACAAAGCCACAGTTTAAATATGGCACATCTTCCTGGAGCCTCATTTCTACATTCAGATATTTCTGGAAGAAAAATAAACCAGAATCTTTTATTTTTTTACTGTAAAATAAGATGGCCATATTACAGAAAAAGATGCAAAATTCAAATTTTAAAAAGTAAAACAGAAAACTTCAAGCACATTTTGTCCTTGCTGCAGTCTATTTCAGGTCCTGCAAAGTATGTATTTGCTCTCTCCTGCCTCCTAGGTACTTGGCAGGGGAGTTTGGGAAGTGTTGCCTGGGGTTCACCCTGAGAAGCCTGGCTTGGCTGTTTCTAATGGGTATTCGAGGCCCAGCAGACGGTGAGCTGCAGAAACCCATATTCCTCGTCAATGTGAAGTGGCTACATTCCCTAGTCCAAAGAGAGAGCTGTTTTACAACATCTGACACAGCTGTTCTGATCCTAGGCTATACATTAGAATCACCTGATGAGCTTTCAAAACATACCCGTGCCAAGATTCCACCCTGACCAAGTGCACCACAGTTCCTGGGAGTGTGGTTAGGGTGAAATGTGTTTTAAAAGCTCCGGTGATTCTAATGTGCAGCCTGGGCTGGGTACACTGACTTCAGAGTTCAGGGGTCCCCAGAGTGTCCATGTCCATGGAGGGAAACAGTGGCACAGACAGCCAACCCCTGTTCTCTGCCTACAGCTTAGACTGGTGGACAAATGAGACTGCATTGCAGAAGCCCACACCCCTAGCTAAGGAGAGGGCAGTGAGGTCGCAGGGAGGTGGAGAACAAGATGAAACTTTGCAGGAGGAGGGTGGGAAGGTTGCACTGTGTTGGACAGTGTCCCCTGCCCCACAGAATTCCTGTCCTTCCGAGAACCTCAGAATGCGACCTTATTTGGAAATAGGGTTGTTGTAGAAGTAATTAGTTAAGATACTAGAGTAGGGTGGACCTTTCATCTAATATGACTACTGTCCTTACAAGAAGAGGAGAGAGAGACACCCAGGAAGAACACCATGTGGGGACAGAGGCAGAGACTGGAGTGATGTGTCTGCATGCCAAGAAGATTGCCAGCATTACCAGAAGCCAGGAGAGAGGCCTCGGACAAGTTCTCCCTTGGAGCTCCCAGAAGTTTACCAAGTTTGTGGTACTTTGTTATGGCGGCCCAAGGAATCGGATGCAGAGGCTGGTGTTAATAAATCCTTGCTGTGCATGCTTGAGAGAGAGACTGTGGCTCCCCCACCCACACCGGGCGGGCATCTGAGGAGCCCCTGGGCTTTGCTGACTCGATGCCAACACTTCCGTGAGTCTGGAAGGGAACAAACACTGCTGGGCTCATTTTACTGAAAAGTTCAGGGGACAGAGTAAAATGTGATCTGTCCACAGTGTCACTCTCTGAAGGAAAGAGAACACAGGAGTCAGTTCACTCATCCATTCATTCGCTCAATCCCTCACTCACCGCTTCTTTGTGGAGCCCTACTATGTGCTAGGCTCTCCGAACACAAAGGTGCCCAAGACCAGAGCCTGTCCTCAGGGGGCTTGAGCCAAAGGGGTCCACTGCTTGTCAATGTGGAGGTTGGGTCGATGAGCGCTAAGATTTCTTTAAAACATTTGGTGACTTGGAGGAAGAAGGACAGCTGGCTGGGGACCATGGCGCTGTCCCTGGGCATTTTCTGTGGTCACAGCTGTTGGGAGGCAGGGGCGAGGAGCGGCTGCAGAGCACGCGAGCCCGTGAGGAGGTGGAGCTGGCCCCCGCTTTCCTCTCCAGGCACGTTTGGTGCAGACACTTGACTGGAGGACTGAGGTGGTCAGGGACAGACAGTGGCCCTGCCTGGCCGGTGCAGCCACTGGTGAGACACTGTGGGAGGTGAGACAGGCCTCGGTGGCCACTGCTGATTGTACAGAACCGAAAAGTCTTCAGAATATTTTCAGCCCATTTGCACTTATCAAGTATCACACTGGAAACCCCAACAATTTGTGTAGGATCCTTTCCAGAATGAAGGGGATTTCACAAGCTTGGCCTTGTGCAGGGCGAGCTTCTTGGAATTTCGGCCTCAGAGTGGGCCTGGCCTCCTTGTTCTGGGCTCATGCCACCTCCCAGGTCTCCAGCCGCTCTCACACGCACCTGGCTGCACCGTGGCAGGCGACTTTCTAGACAGACTCCCAAGCTGTAAGATGTCTACGTTCCTCAGGCTCTTTGGTTTCCCCTTCACAGTTTTGGGAGTGACATGACCCTCAGCAGCCAGTGACTCTGGTAGTCTAAGAAATACAAAGTTCAGGGCCTGAGGCCACTGTGGCCTCCACTGTGGTTTTTCTGAATCTCTATTTTATTTGGGCTAGAGGTGAACACGTCCCTCCGGAGACCCCAGCAGGCGGGGGCTGAAGCAAAGTTCAAGGAACAGTCGCTTCCACCATGGCTGGGTGTTGTTTGTCTGGCGCAGGAACAGCCTGACAACATGCTGACAGGCAGCCCAGGACCAGCCGACAGGGCCGGACAGGCTGCGGGAGGGGCCGGGGCGAGACGCGGTGTTCCCTGGGCTCCCTCCTAACAGTGGTGGGACAATAGCAGTAATCATTAACTGCAAATGCTTTCATTATACGTTCCCCGTTACCTGACACTTGGACATAATTAAAACAGAACAACTGTTTGCAGTTAACTTTACCTTTTATGACCTCACAGACTTTTACAAGGACGTCCCGGATCGCCTTATTTTCAAAGGAAAGCTAAGAGGTCTGCTGAGGGCCCAAGAAAGAGCCGAGAGCAGACCCTGAATCTCCTCAGTTTCAGAAGTGAAAAGATGTGAGACAAAAACAAGTATTATGTTTTATGGTTGTAAAAGTAACGCATGGTCATGACGACAATTTGGAAAACACAGAAAAGTATAAAAACTAAAATAGAAACCACCCACCATCCCATCCCTAGAGATTGCTGTCCATGTTCTGCGATATATATTATATATATCTTCCTGATTACGGAAATGTCTGTCGACATCTGTACCTCAAAAAGAAAAGTGGGGACAGATTTTGGCACCACGGTTCATAATTTCATAAGCGAGGTCCTAAAAACCTGTAATATTTCAAGTAAATTTGATATAGGGATCAATAAAAAGAATAAAATGAATTAATCCAAAAGTAACTGAGGGCCTAATCTGTGTAGGCACCGCACTAGGTGCTGTGGGGGATCAGAGACGTGTGAAGGGCGACCCTGGCCTTGGGAAATTAGAGGGAGGAGACGAGGAACACATCAGAGTAGCTTTTGATATCTGTATCCTTGTCTCCCAGCACTGGGCCCTCAAAATGGTTTGCCGCGCTGAGCAGAGTAGCCCATCCCACAGGCTACTCATTGTTCATTCACTCAACGAATACGTGTCTTGGGCCTACTACGTGTCTGGTGTAAAGGTGGTCAGGTTTGGGAGCAGGGAAGCACTGCGGTGAGACAGTGACTTTTCAGGACAGTAGTCCCCAAACTTTTTGGCACCAGGGACTAGTTTCATGAAAGACAATTTTTCCACAGACAGAGGGTGGAGGTAGGGCAGTAGAGCTCTGTGGCCTGGTCCCTAACAAGCCATGGACCGGTACCAGTTTGTCGCCCAGGAGTTGGGGACCGCGGTTTTAGAAGATTTATGTGAGCACTGCTGACCAGATGGATGGTGTGATGGGGAATGTCATGCATCAGCCCGGCTAGGCCACACACTAGAATCTGGCTCGGCTAGATACTTGGTAAAATACTGGTCTAGATGTTGCGGTGAAGGTATGTTTTAGATGAGATTAACATTTAAATCAATAGCCTTTGAGTAAATCAGATTACCTTCCCTAATGTAGGTGGGCCTCATCCAATCAGTTGAAGGCCTTAAAAGAAACCACTGAGGTTCCTGGAGGGAGAGGGAATTCTGCCTCCAGACTGCCTCTGGACTCAGGCTGCAACACCATCTCTCCCTGAGTCTCCACCCTGCCTGCCCACCCTGCAGATTTCAGACTTGCCAGCCTCTACAAGCATGTGAACCAATTCCTTAAAATCTGTCCACCCACCTGCCCATCCCTCCATTCCCCCACATGCATGCCTTCTTGGTCCTGTTTCTCGGGAGAACCCTGGCAGATACAGACGGGAATGGGGAAAGGCGGGAGGAGGGAGAGTCAGCTACTCAGAGGGGGTGAGGAGATCAGTTTGGCCAGTCGGGATGCTGGGAGGGCAGCGAGGAGGGGTATGTGAGTGTATGCTTGTGGCTCTGTGTATGTCTCCCTTTGTGTTAACACCATCTCTGGGTGTGTATGTGTGTGCCTTTGTGTGTCACTGAGTTTATGCTTACATGAGTATATGTGTCTATGTGCCCGTCGGTGTGTCTCTGTGTGTATCTGGATGTGTGGGTGTGTGTGTAGGAGTGTTTGTATGTCCATGTGAGCATGTATGTCTGTGTCTCTGAGTGTCTTTGTTGGTGCGTGTCTATGTGAGTGTGTATAAACATGTCTGTCTTCATGTCTCTGTGTATTTATACATGTGTATCTCAGTGCGTGTCAGTGTGTGTGTCTATCTGCATGGGTGTCTGTGTAGGCAGGGGATGACTCTGTCAAGGCACCCTAGAGAAGGACATCTGTTGCTAGATTTTCCATCAGCTTGAAGGCTTACTGAGACAGGGAGTACAAGCTGGATCTGGGAACCAGGAGGGAAGGTGGACAAGCAGGAAGGCAGGCCACGTGGTGGACAGAGCTGGGGCAGCCCACAGGAAAGGCAAGGAAACCAGCAGGTCTAGGAAGAGGATGACCAGAGGTCAAAGATGGTGCAGAGAGGTCTTTGGGGCAGTTCAGGAACATACACATGCCACTCCTGCCCAGGGATGAGTTTTTAAAAGGACCAAGCAGGTTGGGACAATAAGAGCCTGTGCAGACGGGGTGGCCAGGGAAAAGAAGACCTGGAGCCTGGGCCCACGGGAATGGTGAGGGGCAGCAGGACAGCCAGGTAGGGCATTGGCTTGGGTTGATGATGACCTGTTGGGGTTGAGGAAACCACAAAGCATGACTTTCAAAAGTAAGGAGGAGGTAGTGACCAGTGTCATGTCCCAGAAAGGACAATGAAATGAGAAATGAGAAAAAGCCATTGGATTTGACAATGAAGGGGGAGGTAGTGGCCTTGCATGCGGGAGGGCAGCATTTGTGGGAACCCTACTATGAATATATGGATAGGAAAAACAGGATAACAACCACATGGACAGGCAACAGAGCTGAGTGAAGGGAGCCCTGGGCATATTGGAATAAAGAAGGAAACTCAGTCATCAAGATATGCAGGCTTGATCCCATTAAGTCCTTCCTCTGAGAGTTAGCAAACTGATATCCTTTAATCATGCCTTATATTTATAAAGGCCTTTCTCCAAAGAACTCCAAGTGCTCAATAAACATTCATTAATTCATTCTCCCAGCCTGAAACTCTATGCTTCAGGCTGTGCAAAAGTTGGAGGCAGGTATCATCATTTATGTTTATAGGCATGGAAACTGTGGCCACGATGAGAATGACACTGCCAACCAAGGGCCTAACGCTAGTCTGTAATGGGGGGGGCGGGTATCCTACTTGGCTCTTCTACCACTGTTAGGCCATTCCTGTATCACCCACATCTTGCCAGGACCCCCCAACTTACTGGTGAGGCTTGGCTATGAGACATACTACAGGGTCTGATGCTCCAGGGAGTGGCTGCAGGATAATTCCAGAAGGATCCTCAGGCCAGGTCTGGGGCTCAGGTAACGGGTCTTAGACCACACGGGAACCTAAGCAGTTCACTTCTGCTTACCTATTTGCTACAAGAAAGTGCTGAGCCAAGCAGTAACAACATTTTCAAAGAAAGCATGTAGTCCTTGGTTTGTGTTTTGTGAGTACCCTCATACAAGAAATCCCCTAGTGCTGTGAAGTATGGAAATATCCCAGTCCTTACACTTCAGACTGTGCAAAACCTAATCATGTGCTCGGAAGCAAAATGCTCTCTAAATGCAAAGAATATCAGGGACAGCCCACTAAGAAAATGATCTGGTCCCCTCTGGTAGTGATCTTGGGCTCTACAGGCCAGGGAAAGAAGGGAATGCCAAAGTTCCCAATGGTGGGGCTGATCCACAGAGCCCTCCCCTGTATCCCCAGAGAGGGCAGATGGAAGGACCATTAACTTAAGTCATTCTGTGCTTCCCAGGATTCGGTCTGCCACCACCTGCTGAGCCCTGTGAGGTCTTAGCTAATGAGTACTGGCTCTTGGGGGATCAGTTAAGCTGTACACATTCCCAGTCCAGAGTTTAATACCACTTGGGTGGACCTGAGAAATTCAAGGGGCCACCAGCATGTTGGCCCTATGCCAGAGTCTAATTAAGCCCTAAATCTCCAGGGATTTTGTAAGGGGCCCGCTCCCCCTGAGGCCAGCTGAAGGGAGAAGCATCCCAAAGAGCACTGGATCATCCTCTTTTGGGTCTTCCCCTCAACTCATTGTTTGTGGAGGCATTGCTTGTTAGTGCAAAGAATCCCTCCGAGGCCTTGAGTAGCTGCACAGAAAACCAGAGGCCCAGCCCCACACAGCGGCTGCTTAATGATCTCAGCCATCACCTCCCACACCTGTCCTGCTGCATCCTGTGGGACGGGGATGCCACGAGGAGACAGAGCATGGATTAGGTCAGTAACGTTTTCGTTTTGGGGTTTCTGTTGAAGGATCCTCAGTGTTCAGGAAACAGAACGATTAGAGTTGACTATTTAAGTTGTTAGACCCTGAAGGCCCAGCCTCTCCAGGGAAGGGGCCTGGGACTTGCAAAGCAAGGCCTGATCTTGCCTAGTGAAGAAGAGGGTGATGTGAAGTGGTTCTGAAGAAGAAGGACCTGAGACTTTCAGGGAATTTCTGTCTTTTCCTTCCTGTCTCCATCCCTCTTTCAGAGCCCTGGAGCAGAGAATTCCAGCTTCTTACAGCTAAGGCGCAGCAGACCAACACCAGAATGGCGCTCGTGGTATAGACCCACCTTGTGATCTGGGTGGCCGTGGGTGAGAATGACATTTCTACAGAGCTGACTGACAGAGGACGCAGGTACAAGTTTAATGTAGGTGGGGCTGATCCAATGGAAGGTTGTGAGAAGAGAAACTTCCTTGTCTTGTCTTTCTCTGACTTTGTTTTTTTCATTTGAAGAGAGTAGGGTTAAGTCCTCGGGCCTTGGAGTCAGATGGCCTGACTTTGCAACCTGAAAGATACCACCTGGAAATCTGGTCCCACCCCACTTGGGACCTACTAGCCCCAAGGCTCCTCTGCTCACGCTGGGACCAATGGGTTTCCTAACCAGGGAAGGGCCAGATTTCTACTTTGCGCAGCTTCTGCTGCAGCCAGGGAAGTAGGATGCGAGCCTCCTTGGTGTTTATGAAGTGAGTTATGATACATAATGTTAGAATAGTGTCTGGCACATGGTAAGTCCTACCTATATGGTAGTACCCTCCTCCTCAGCCTGGGGTTGGTTGGATATGGAGATTTGCCAACACTGCCACAGCTCCTGGCAGTCCCCCTACGTTCAAAGAGTGTGGGAATAGGGCACTGGCCTGCGTCCGACGGTCAGCACTGCAGTAGGCCATAAAGCAGCGGCAAAGGGAGCGGCCGGCTCAGATAGGGAGCTAGAGATGAAAGCTGGCCGTGTTTTCCTTTCCAAAGTGCTGCTGTGTTCCTGAAGGCCTGCATCGTCCCCTGCCCTGCTGGGTTTTTTTTTTTTTTCTTCCCAGTTCCTCTCAGTGATATCTTAAGAGGCAAACTTCCAGCACTAACAGGAGGTCTTTTGTTCTCCTTTTCTCAAAGTGGACTTTAACCCAGTTACTACAGACTGAGTCACTGTAAAAACAAACAAATAATACTACTCCATTTTCTTAAAGGCTCTTCCAGGCCTGCTGACAGAAAAGAACCTGACACTGCACTGGGGCTGTGGGGCTCCTCCCTACGCCGACCTTCTGGGGGCACAGTCCAGGAGAACCTTCCAGAACACACTGGAGCCTGACACTGTGAAACTGTTTGGCTAGGATCTAGCTTGTTTAGAATTTCATTTGATTCAGTTGAATGAATTGTCTAAGGACAGTGGCTCAAGGACTCTGAGGAATTTGGGTTTCAACACAGTCCTGGTGGGATTTACCCCAGCCTGAGGAATGCTTGTTACACTCCTGGGTCTGCCACACACCAAATCCTGGACCTGCCTCCCTTCTCCACACTTTAGTTTCACTATATATATGTGAAACAGGGGCATTAGACACTCTATGATTTTATCAGGAAGGACTTTGCCATGGTAGTATCTTCCTGCTCTGTTAAAGACAAGGCAAACCAAGTGTGCTTGTGCAGCCTGAATCCATTTAATGAAAGTTACACCGGGCACTGAGTTAGGCACGGGGGCTACAGAGACGAGAAGGACCCACTTGCTGCCTTCAGGGAGACAAACACACAGCGAATGTGGTGACTTCTCATACAGGCACAATGGACATGCAATAAGGGTGGGAGTGGGGCAAGGAAGGGGATGGCCATCCACTCTGGGAGTGTTGGGAAATCTTCTTAGAGTAGATGGCATTTGAGCTGAGTCTTGAACCATGAGTAGATGTTCATCAGATGCTCAGGGGGCAGGGGGACAGATATGGTGGGCTGAGGGAGCAAGGGGCAGAACCAAAGGACTAAAACCCAATGGCAGCCTTGGACCTGCTATTCTGGAAGCTCTCTCTAGTCTGTGTCCAGGCATTTTTCCTACATGCTTACATAGAGCTGGACCTTCATTTTCCTAAGGAGGAGGAGTTCCTGGATGAACATGCTACTGGCTTTAGGACTCTGGTCTGAGCTTTTAGTCTGCCTAACATTAAGACTTTCTTTGGGCCCCAGCCCTCTGGACTCGCTGTCAAAGAGCACAGCCATGGCTCCTAACGGATGTTGTTGCGCATGTTCTCTGAAAGGTTGTCACCCATTGCATTCCTGACTGTCTGGAGCTCAAATATATAGTGTAACAAACTCACATCTATAATGAAAAAACAGTCCAATCTCCTGGAAAACTCCTACTCATCGCCAAACCTACTTACGAGTTCCCTTCACCGTGACATGCCCCCAGAAGCCATGGGTAGAATCAGCAGCACGCTTCTTTGCTCCTGTGATTCATTCTTCCTACTTTGATTTAGCCTCGAACTATAACATAAGCTACTGTAGGCTCTCAGTTTCCCTGAGTGCCCCTCGTCCCAGGCTGCAAGTTTCTGGAGGTATTTTTGAATCCTCAGTCTTTAGCATGGAATTTGGTTCACGGACATACAAGGTGTTCAGTAGATATTTGTTAAATGGACACATAAATGAATGAATGAGGTTTGAGTTGGTGTGTTTTGCCTAGTCTGACAATGATCTCAACAGGCAGCTTCAATTCATCATCAATGATAACAAACAGCAAGGCTTAAGGATTTCCTACTGATCCCACCACTTTGTGCATCAGCAGATCTCTCTTCCTGAGAAGCTACTTGGGCTTGAGGATTTAGATTTAAAATCAGACTGATCACCACGGGACTCTCCCAGCTTTAGTAAATCCCAGCAGCTCATCCAGTGAGGATTCTCTGTTTACTCTGCTGGGTTCGTGTCTGCTGAAATAAAGTTCTTTACATTTCTGTGTCAATCACGTGAAAACTGAACATCTCTTCTTGTGACTGGGCAAGGATAGGGTAGACTTCTTTCCATCAGGGTCAATCTATGTCTGTGCTCCTCTTTTATTTTGAGAAGTCTTATCAAGAATAGGGGTAGTGGGAGTCTCATGCTACAGGGGAAGTGCTCCTTGGCTGGTCCCTCCTTTCCCACCCTCATTCTGCCATCCTCTATGTCCCCGAGAACCAGGAGTGAATGACACTAAATGCAATGTCAATGCCGAGGCTCAGCTGACCACACCATGCTGGATATGAATCTCTAGACCTAACGCACAGCACCCAGCCTGGCCTCAGCTGCTTTCTCTGCTTTAGGAGAACACAGGCCCCTGCCTCAGACTGCCTCTCCGAGATTATGGCTTTAAGGGGATGAGTAAAAAATTCCAGGAACAGGCTTGGTCTCAATGACAGTAGCTGGTTAATTTCTTCTGAGAAAATGGAAACCTCGGTCTCCTGATGTGTGCAATGACAGGCACAAGAGGAATTTTCCAATACAACAGGGGAATGAATTTTCTAAGGACAGGCTGGCCAAGAAAAGCCACCATCTGACCGTGCACCAGAATTAGGTAATGTGGCACCCCTGGAGCAGCAGAGGTGACCCGCTGGAGAAGTCGGCCAGGAGGACAGCTGCGCTCCCCACCCCCACCTGGGTGTATTGCCGAGATCTGCCACTGGTGGGATTAGTGACTTTAGGACAGCTGGAACATTTGTAGCGCGGTTTCCTTATGGTGAGAAGAGACATGATGTTGATTCTGCTTGGGAAGTAGGTGGTGATGAGCAGCTGAAAGCTAGACGCGTTCTTTAAAATCTGTGACAGAAATGGTATGCACCAAGGCCTATCTATTCTGCAAGCAGATTTTACCGTGGCCCAACTGTTTCCTTCTATGAACTCATTTATTACTGCCTCCGTCCACTCATCGGGCACTACTCTATGGAGACCTCTGTCCTATGAACCAGACAAACAAAGCTGAATTGTCTTAGTCCTTAGTTTTGTTCTCTTCAATTCCCTTCATCATCCCTCCATAAAAGGAGAAGGGCCGTTGTTCTCCCCAGCCCCTTTCTTTCTCACTGCGACAGCAGATTTTTAAAACTCTGAGCAATAGGATGCTGTGAAAAGGCCTAGGAGAAGGGATGAATCACCCTCATGTTTGAAAACCCACTGGGCAGCTGTCAAGGTTTATAATTGTCCTCTGTGAACCCCTGGAAACTTACTTAGGATCTTTGAGAGATGCTCAGTACTGATTAGAAAAATATAGTTTGGGCATGATTAATTCCCAGTGCCAGGTAGAAATGAAACCTTTCCAAAGCTGTTATTGTCGGTGAGAAATTCACCTTGGGGATGTTGTTTAGGACTTCAGCTACTCTGTGCCTCTGGCTCCACAAGTATCTGTTGTGGGAAGGGCTGAGGATTTGATTTTCCAAAATAAAATGGAGAATAGACGTGGGATAAGAAACAGGAAACACATCTGCTGGTCCCTCAGATGATATTTTTAAATGTATTTTTCCCTTGATTTTGGAAAATATACGTTTATGAGAGAACATTTTAAAAGTAGAGACAATTCCAAAAAAGAAATGAAAGTCAAGCATAATCTTATTATCCAGAGATAGTACTGTTAACATTTTTATACATATCTTCCCAGTTAAGAAAAGTACATGATTTTTTTCTTGCAAAACTGCTATATTTTATGTATATTGTTTTATAATCTGCTTTTTCCCTTTAGTGATATGTTGTGAACATTTTCCCATGATATTAAACCTTCTTCTGACACGTAATTTCCATGACTGCCTAGTATTCCATCATACAGATGTTAGTTTAATGAATACCATATGCTTAAACATTGAGCTCGTGTCCATTTTTTGCTATTATAAAAAAAAATTTATTAGGTTGTTAAGTATGAAATGTCCAATTTCCTTAACTGCTAAGTTTGACAGCTGATATCTCTGACACTTCACTTTGATGCTTCTTGTTTTATTTTTATTGTGAAGGTACAGCCTCAGTCGTTCAAATGCACATTTTGGGTTGTAATTATCTTTCAAATTCTTTTTTAGGGCAATTTTTGTGAAACCATGGATAAATCAAAAATTCAGATTATTTTCAAATATGAGTTCCATCGTGGAACCAATGCAGCACAGACAGCTTGAAATATCAACGAAGTGTTTGGGAAAGATGTGGCTAATGAATGCACAGTACGTCAATGGTTTGAGAAGATCTGTTCTGGTGATTGCTAATTTTGAAAATGAGCCATGTGGGTGACCTGAGATCAAGGTGGATAACGAGCTGAAAGCTGTAATGGAAGTGAATCCATCTCAACCTATGCATGAATTAGCAACAAGGTTTGACATCACTACTCCAACAATATTGGACCATTTGAAACAAATCAGCAAGGTAAAGAAGCTGGATAGATGGGTTCCATATGAATTAAATGAGCATCAGAAGAGAAATCATCTCGAAGCTGGCCTTTCTTTGCTGTCACGATATAAAGGCAAACCATCCCTACACCACATTGTTACTTGTGAAGAAAAATGGATTCTTTTTGACAATCACATAATGGTTGGATAAAGATGAAGTGCCGAAACAGAATCCAAAACTGAATATTCATCAAAAAAAGCTAATGGTGCCTGTTTCGTGGTCCAGTATAATCCACTACAGCTTCATGAAACCTGGTCAATCAATTACAGTGGATGTCTACTGCAATCAGTTGGATGAAATGATGAGGATGCTTGCTATTAAGCAACCAAGACTGGTCAATAGAGACAGGCCAATCCTCAATCCTCTAGCAAGATGATGCTCGACCACATGTCACACAAATAACGCTGCTCAAACTACAGAGTCTGGACTTGGAAACTCTGTCATCCACTGTATTCACCAGACCTTGCACTGACTGATTATCTCTTCTTCCAGGCTTTGGACCACTTTTTGCAAGGAAAAATATTCAATTTTCAACAAGCTGTGGAAAACGCCTTTTGTGATTTCATCACCACTCACTCTCCAGGCTTCTCCACTGCTGGCATAAACAAGCTACCATTAAGATGGCAAAACTGTGTCAACAGTTTAGGCGCATACTTTGATGAACTGTACTGCTTCTTGTTTGAGATATAATAAACTACACTTTTGGTTGAAAATTGAACATTTCATATTTAATGACCTAATACTATGACGTAGACACTGGGGAGGCTGACGCAGGCTGCTCCCTTGTTCTAGTCGTAAATCATTTAGCCCTTCCTCAAAAGCCATTGATCATTTGGTGGGCCAGAGAAACTTCACAACCCTTGCTCAGAACACAAGATACATTTAATCTAGTCAAGCTAGGAGCAGCCCTGAATATACTCTTAATGTAAAAAGACAGTTATACTCAATTTATTTATTCATAGATGCATTATATCAGACAAAACAGAATCCCTTAACTGATTCCCCCTCTGACCCTGGCCATCTTTTCTGCAAGAAAGGCAAGCTTTTTGTAATAGCAACAGAAGCTGAATGCCTTTAGCAAGGTAAATCTGTAGGGGCAATTGCAAGCGTGCATTCCAGAGTGAATTGTTTTTGAATCATCTTTCATGTTTAGGGTTTTTGGTATCACTCCATTAAAGCAGATAACGGGAGGGGGATAAAATAAAAGGCCCAGGGCTCCCAGCATGCCAAGGAGTTTCCTGAAATGCTGTAGTTCGCCTGGGCAGAGAGGGAAGGCATGGGCTCAGGATCACCCAGCAAACTCCCAGTTGAGAAACTGGGGCAAAATCTAGGCTGCCAGTACCCAGTTTGTCTCAGCCTCCAGAAACCCAAGCTGCCACATGGGGTGTGCCTTAGTACATCTCCTGTTTCCATATCCCTGGTACTTTAGCCCAGCAGCAAGCCAGCCAGGAAACGTGCTCCCAGGTAGGGGCAGGGGCTGCTTGCCTGGGATGCTGGCTCTGGGTGGGGCGATTGGCCAAGGGCCACTCCGTCGCACCCCTTCTCGTTCCCATGGCCCTACACACATCTCCAATGGCTGTTGGACAAGATTGCTAAGGAAGAAATTCTCATTTGAAAGGCAAAGTCTAGACCCCTTTGCCTTTGTCTGAGGCCTCAAGGCTTCCTGAAGAGGATGGTGGAGGAAGACTGAATGAAGAGAGACTGAATTCAAAGGGCATGGCGCGGGGAATGTATGTAAAGGTAGAAATGGGCAAAGAAGCATGGGCAGCAGAGAAGTACTGGCATGTATGTGTGCACGTGTGCACACACACACACACACACACACACACTCTCTCGCCCCTCTCTCACTCTCTCGCAATTTCTGAGAGGGGAAATTATGGCCTCAAATGCATATGAAAAGTCCTGGAACAAGCTCTTAAAAGCGAGTGGGGGTGGGGAGCTTGGGGAATCACAAGAGTCCCCTTAGGCAAACATTTTTGTCCCACCTCCAAAAGGTCCTCCTCTCTTCTCAGCTGCTCTAACATGTCATCAGACACCCCTGCCCGGTCTGACAGCCCCACGTACACAAACAAAGCGCCCCAGTGAGCCATTCCTTTCCCAAGCGGCCGAAGGGTCTTCTGGGGGTGGACAGGATTCTTTCTGAGCCGAACTGCACAGGCTGATGAGCGCAGCTGTCTGCTCTTCTAGGAAGATTTACTGCCACGGAGCGCGGCTGCCTGCCACCGCCTCCCTTCCCGCCCCCGTCTTTCCCCCACGCCAGGGACTGAGGGTGGGGAAGTTTATAGAGGGGATGCTGGGAATAGATCAATATTCCTGTCTCATTGATTGAGGAGCTGTGCAAAGACAGTGGGAGCCTCTCTTCATGATGCCCATAACAGGACAACAGTGGCACCACTGTAAATGCCAGCCCGGAAAAAGTCCCCACTTCCAACCAGCCCAGGTGCCAGGCACCTGCATCTTGGCCTCTGGCAATTCAGAAGGAAGGGCCCCATGTCTGTTTGCCAATCTTTTACTCCAAGGATATGAATTTCCTCTTGTCCCATTAGATTTCATCTCTCCCTTTTCACCAAGCCTACAGGGACAGGCCCTAATCCATCCCTACTACGGTTTTCCTCTCCCCACCTCTTGGTCCCTCCCTGCAGCCTCTGCTTCCTCAGCGTCAAAGGGCCCAGTGTAGTCACAGGCTGACGAGAGCCTGAGAGCCCACCTGGGAGCCAACCATGGGCCCAGCCCTGTTCTAAGAGGCTCTCATGTATTAATTCATTTAGTCCTTGCAACAACTGCAGAGTTGGACACTGTTATTATCCCCGTTTTCCAGAAGCTACTGAAAGTCAGAGAGGCTCGTTAACTTGCCCAAGGACTCACAGCTAAGGAGTGGCAGAGTGAAGATTCGAACCTGGCAGCCTAGCTCTGGGTCTTGCTCTTAAGGCCACCCTGCAGGAGAAAATAAAATAGCTTCACTTCCACTAGCCCTGCTGCTGGCCCAGTTCTGACCTCAGTCAGGACTTATTCAGACAACAGGATTCCGTCTTGCTCCTGTGCCTGGGTTCCTTCTCTGGAGACCTGGCGTGCTCATCTCTCCGGATACCCTAGGATGAGCTATTTCTTACATGCCACATGTCAAGATCTGGAATCCCACCCTGAGCTCATTCTCACGGACACGGCCATAGACCTTGCTGATAGATCCCAGATGATAGGAATGATGCCTACTCAATTCTGTATCCAACACAGTGTTAGTGCAGCACGCAGCACATAGGAGCTGTTCAGATTAGATTTGCTGAAGGAAATCAATGCCAAAATGCTCTGCGGCTCAGTTTCCTCATCTATACAATGAGATAGTGATAGCAAATACAGAGTGTTGTGAGAATGAATTGAGTGAATCTATGTAAAGCACTTAGAACAGTGTCTGGCCCACAGCGAGTGCACAGGAAGGGTTGGCATTTACTATTATCAAAGTAGTTGCTGTTGTTACTACTATATATGGCCAGAAGGGTTTTGGGCTCTGGGATTCTAATCCTGGCCCTACCACTTCTCAGATCTATGGTCTTTGACAATTGACCCAAATTTTGATGCTTGTTTTCACATTTGAAAAGTTCCATAGTAATACTTGTACCTCACAGGGATTTTTGAGAATTAAATGAGATAATCTATGCCAAGTACTATGGCACAGAAAAAGATCTCAATAAATGATAGCAAAAAATTATTAGTATTACAATTGTCATTTTAAAATTGGGATGCATATGTTTAAAGCATTTTGGGCCACTCAGTACTCCTTTCTGTGACAGACTCCTCCTTTTGATACATGCATGCGCGCGTGCACACACACACACACACACACACACACATACACCACTGCACACATCTCTGCACTCCCCCCCCCCCATTTATGGTGCAATTAAGGCATCCAGCGTTTCAGCCATTCCCTATCAGCCCATGGAAGCAGGGCCTCTTGTTGCAAGGAGGGATTTTGGTGCTTGAAGTCCTGGAAAGCATCTGTTCCCTCACTCTTGCTACTGAGGGGACACAACATCACAGCCACCTGGAAGGAATAGCTTGACCTTCAGGGATTGGGACATTCAGGGGACAGAAAGTGTGAGCTTCCCTCTGGCCCTCTGGAAGTCACTTGCCCATGAGTCTGTGCCTGGTGGCAAGGCAGTTTCCCAGGACTCCGTTTCCCTAGCAGGACCCAGGACAGAGAGTAGGACTGTGTGGAACATCCAGGGGGCTGGCGGATCACTCCCACATCCCCAGGGCTCAAGACTGCAAGTCCATTGTTGATTCCAGATCCCTAAATATCTCCCCAGGCAGAGCCAGATCCCCACATGGTAGCAGGAACCCAGCACTCCTTAGCAATAGGGCGAGAGATACTTGTTGCAGCTGGTTGTGGGGAAGCCTGGGGAGCCCCCAGAATGAAACAACTCCCACCCCACCTGCCATACACGCACAGAGGGCTTGGCACTGGCAAGAGCAAATGCCCAGAGAAGCAGACCCCATAGGGTTCCGCCAGCTGATTTGATTTTAACCATCAGAAGTTTCTTGGATCGCCATATAGTTGTTTCTGGAGAAGCATCCATGTTGGGGGGGGGTGGTGTTCTGAAGGGGTTTGTTTACTGATGGAAAAGCCACAGGGACTACTCCTCTATTCCTCTTCATCAGTGAACGTGTGACAAGCATAGCAAACAGCAGAGGCATCCTCAAGACTCTAAGAGCATGGCTATTGCTCAGCGTGTCCGGCTCCCCTGGCAGAAGCCAGCATGGAGGATGGCACTCTTCTCGCTCCTACTTCCATTTCCCATTGTCCTTGTGTGTGTCACTACGCCGTTGGGAACCCAACTCATTCTACAATTGCTGCCTTCTCCAAGCAGCCTCTCTCAATCCACTGGGGGGAGGATGCTGCAACTAGCTACCAAAACGTGAACAAACAAGAACCAGAGTTTTAATTTGTTTAAATAGAAAAGAGGGAAGAGAAGGGTCACTGGTGAGATCCACATGGCAACACCACTGGAATGAGGAGGGGACGAGGGAGATGGTGGCTGCCTGGCCCTTTGCAGGTGGGTGCAGTCGCCTGGGGAGTACTTCATGGGGCTTAGCTCAGCCATTTGGAAAGGCCCTCCGTGGCGAGGGTGGTGAAGATGGGACATTCTAAAGACCCCGCCAGCATGGGTTGTGACAGTCTGGAGTAGTGGACAGTTAGCCCTGAAAGGTGAGTCGGCATCATTGTACTGCTAGGAAGAATGCTTGCAGAGACACAGAGAATTTAAGACTGCATGGCCCCTTGCAGGCAATGGGTCTAACCCCAGGTAAGGCAGCCAGGTGGTGTCAACACTTAGGACTCCAGGTAGTCCTTTAATACCCACAGTGGGAGCCCAGAGGAGAATCGTAGGTCCACTCCTCAACTGGCAATAAAGAGGCCCCAGCCCTAGTTGCCTTTAATTTAAACAGACCAAAAGCTGCAGATCTGATGTCTCCAGGCTTTCTTTGCTCTGGGAACCAGACTGATAGGACAGGTGACCCCAAACGCTGCTGGGGAGGTGACTGGGAACACCCTGCCATGCCGGCGGGCTGGGGGGAATTACAGGTGTTGGTCTGAGAAGCTGCCAGACTGGTTTCAAGCCTGTGACCTGCCTGTGGAAAACTGGTTCCATTTTTTAACAACTGTCAACTTGGCTCCACCTGAGCCCGGGCAGACGGGCTGGCCGGGCAGAGTTTGAAGAGATGAGCGGCGACTGCAGTCTCAGCTCTCACTCGATCAGTCAGCCGAAACCTCCCTGGATGCACAGACACTGGCGAAGGCAGACAGTGAGGCTCTTCATGTCTCGCTGGAGTGGCGGACTGGAGGTCGAGGTTGGCACTAGCTTTCAGAATTGGCACCTGGGTGGACACCCTGATCACCGCCCAGGGTGACGTTTGTGAGGCCAGGCAGGGGTGAATGTGAGAGGCAGTGGAGGCAAGGAGTGAGGCTTTGCGACGGGCTCGGTCTGGAGCTACAATAAGTGTCAGTGTAACATTAGGAAATACACACCATGGGCACGGATCTGAACGCACATGAATTTGTGTGCGTGTGTGTGTGTGTGTGTGTGTGTGTGACTTGAAGAGTTAAGGAAAAAGCAAAAACTGAAAAAGGGTAAAAAAATGTCCTTTCTATCCCTGTAACCATTAGAAAGAAAATAAAGTCCAAATTGCGTTCAGGGCTGCTGGGACAGAAGAAGAGAGGCAGGAATGGAAAAAACAGGCCATAAAGATGCCAGGGCTCCTTAAGCAGAAACATCTGTTGAAGTCATAAGACTAGGGGCCTGGTCAGGCTTCTAACAAACCCAGGAAGAGAAGAGTCTGTGCTGGATCAGGACTACGCTTGTCTGCCCCGTGCAGGGCCCCTGGGACCGGCATACGTGCGGAGGAGATACCTTCTCCAGGGCTAGGCCTGGCCTGGCTTCTGGCAGGAGAGGCGGGGAGAGCAAGGGAGGGGCCTGCTGCAGTCGTGGGGGAAGTTTTGAGTGGGTATTTATTTATAGCTTTAACTCGCTGGGGTAACCTGGTAAGCCACATGTCTCAACTCTTGAAGCTAAAGAAAGAAGACGGGGGAAGGAGGGTCAGTTGCTGACCTGCGCAGGAGCAGGGAGGCTGTCCTGGCTGTCTGCAAATGTAGACACTCACTTATTTGTGACTTTCAGCCAAGGCCAACTGTCTAAGTTTCACCTCTTCGGACAACTACAAAAATGGTAGCTACCATTCTTTGACCGTATTCCATTCTCTGCACCATGTTCCTTACAAGTAGCATCTTATTTAATCCTCCAGCAAGTCTGCCATCCCCGGAATGGGTAGAGACATGCATGGCCATCTTATCATCCTAGGAGCAAACTGAGGCTTAGGGAAGTTAAGTGACCGGCCCCGGTCACCCAGCCAGTACATTCCAAGGAACACCCAGAAGCTCCTCCTCCTTCTTCACTCAAAGCGACTAATTTGAAAAGCAGCTTCAGCCAAGCCCCATTGGGAAAGGAGCTTTGCAAAATCAGCCCAGCATTTATGAAGATCTCGAGGTCCCTGCAGACCCTCGTGGCTTGTCCATTACATTAGCTCAGGCAAGCGGGAGGGAACTGTAGCTGCAGAACATACCAACACAAAGGGAAGCCGATTAAAACTCTAACCCCCTGACAACAGCAGGATCCTCCTGACTCTCAAGGAAACACATAGATGGTGAGAGAAATGAAATCCAGACCCTATACGACTTGCTTGCGGGGAACCGTCAAAGAGGCAATTATAAGGCTCCATTATGAAAGTTAGATGTTGTGTCTCCTCTTCCTAGAAACTCCCTCTGCCCCCTAAGGCCTGGCCCTGCCTGTCCACATTTCCAGTTCCTTCATCCACTGCTGTCTGGCACGAGACAGCCCCAGCCCTCCGAGGGCACCATGGCTCTTTATTTCACATGTTGGGGTAACTGGAGATGGAGAGGCAACCACTATTGGCCATACGATTCATGGTGAGGCGGACCATAAATTCCCCCAGGAAATAAAAACGTGAAATAGCAAGAGGACTGGGTGAAGCTGCACCTCTGGGTTGCATTCCCCTGCCTTGGAGGAGCAAAGGGTTTTGATGTTTCCTGAGCAAGGGACTCTGTGCTGCTAACTACCATTCACAGGGTTGGGGGCCTGCAGGGCCCGGCTCATGCCTCACACCCTCCTTTCGTGATAGGTCATGTCACCTCTACTTTATAGGAGGAAATGGAAGCTTGGAGAGGGGGCTTAACTTACCTAAAGCCACATAGTTACCGAGTGACAAAGCTGGAATTAGAATCCACAAGGCTGGGAAGTGCCCACATGTTCCTTCCTGTGCTCCACTGCGCCTCAAACTCTATGTGCCTCGCACCAACCCCATCTTTCTGCATCTGTCACTAGCTCCCAGGTGATGCCCTTGCTGCAGGCTCCAGGCCCACACTTTGAGGAGTGAGGATCTATACCACACTGCCTTCTTTAACCCTCGCTGGTCTGTGCCATCTCTCTGCCTCTTCAATACATCTTTTCTGCCGGAAAGCCAGAGCGGACCGAAAACCACACCGTGCAGCCCAGGCAGCTATGCTGTGCATCTAATTATTATAAATCTCACTCTTCCCTATTACTTGGCTGTGTGTTAAAAACCCAGCATCAGCCTTGGGTGACAAAGGCTGCCAGAGGCCTGCCTCAGAGGCCCAGAAGCTGATGGAGAAGGACAGCTGCTCCCCCGGGGCTGGGATAGGACTTCGAGGCGATTCTGTATCTCGGGGGAGAGATGTGATGAAATTGCTCTCAAATGGCCTCTCTCACAGCTGACAGGAATTTCCTGCTCAGACCAGCAGAGGAATTAGGGGTTTGCTCTTCTAAAGCCAATCTCAGTGGGAAAAGTAGCAGCAAGAAGCAGGAGAGCAAGGGGCTCCTTTCTCGTCAGCCCCGATGTCCTGGGTTCCTGGCTCTGCTCCATTTCTAGCTGGGGGAGGATCTTCTCTGGCTTTCTAGTTATGGCCTGAGAGTCTGAATTTCCCTAGGGCTTGCTCAAGAGGGCTGGGGTGATCAACATTCCACAGAAAGGAGGGGCTGGGAGAGGCCGAGGCTTAGCCTTGCTCCTGAGCACAAAGATAGGCCAAAAAGACAACCCAGAAAACCCAACCCCAGCCTCCGCGGCACCCTGACACCTCTCCCACTCCATCGCCACCTCAGCAGAGGGGTTCCTTCTTTCAAGACACTACTGAGGGCCTCCTATGCTCAGGCACTGTGCTGGACGCTGACAAAAAGCAGAGAGCGGGATTCTCTGGCTGCTGGTCCCGTGGAGCTAACAGCTAGAAGGAGCCGCCTTTTAAACGAGTGTCTAGAGTTCCACAGGGTGGACGCTGAGAAGGGGAGTGTCTGCGACGCTGAGGTCACATGCTCTGGGTACACATTCCCTATCCAGCTCTCCCCTTTGGGTCCATCCACCCACTCACACTGCTTTGTAAACATGGGTCTCCCTTTACCCCATGGCCTGCCCCCACCTCTCCTGACATCACCCTTCTACAACCCACCGGACACCTTGGTTAAAACCAGAGACACACACGGACATGCACTCATGTGGGCATCTGGAACTGATCAGCACTATGACCAGTGAGGCTGTTTCTTGGGAACTCTGCAAATGTTTGCCTTGGTCAAAAATAAAGGTGTGTGGAGGGGAAAGGTCAGGTCAGGCAGGGGGGAGACAAGAGTCAAGGCTGGGCGTGCACCATGGAGGAGGAACGAGCCGGAGTGTTGCTACAGGTCCACCTGGTTACTTGGGGCTCACGACTGCCCAGCTCTGCACAGTCTTCAGGGCAAATTGACGCTCTTAGAACAGAACTATCGCAGTCCTGCCTCACCACGCCAGCCTCAGAGAGTTGTGATTGTAGTTTTTCAATCCCCTTTGATTACCTTCTCTCCCACAGGCTGGGGGGTGATGAGGTGGGGGTGGTTTGGAGGAAGACTGATTGCAGCCAATTCTCTATGGAACGGAAAGCGTAACGTGCTGTGGATGCTTTGCAGGGCCATGATGAGCTCTGCAGCAGATGAGCCGTTGCCTTGGTGACACTAATGAAAAGCAGGCCTCGGAGAGGTCCAAGAACCCCTTGTGGGCTGAGTTATCTCCCCCCTCTGCAGCTTTCCTTGCCTCCCCACTAACAGCCTCAGATCAAACTCCCCGAATATTTATAAAATCTCTACCAGAAACAGAGAAAGTCAGCCGCCCAGCCAGGCGTCTGCCCACGTCTTTCCGGAGCTGCTCGGGTGACACTCTCCAACGTGGCTCATTATTCTGTTTTTCTTCCTTGTAGTGAGCAGGACAACCAGAGAGGGAGGGAGAAAAAAAAATGTTTGCTCTGCTCCATTCGGGCTTATTATGAATCGGGGAGTTTATTTAGAGTTTAGGGGCCTTCCTTGGGACATGTCATCCTGTCCCCAGCCCCTGCCTGCTCTATCCCACTCTCTGCGAAAGCTGGGCTGTAACTTAGAGCCCTTTGCCTGGTCATTTCTCAGCTGCTTACTGTGCCTACCAGCCTCTCACCTGGGGCTCCTCCTCCGCCCCCAGGAACATCCCAGGGATACTGGCTAAGAAGCTCTTTGTGCTCCCAAAATGTAAATGCAAAGGATGATGGGAGCAAAAGGAGCTGGCCTCTCAGGGGCGGTGAAGCAGGGCTGGGCTTATTCCCTTTGAAGAAAAGGGAGTTCCTGAAGTTCCCCATAGGGAGACAGCAGGGAACCAAGGCCGGTCTGTGAAAATCTGGGTGACCTCTATTAATTTTTGTCTGGTGATTATTAAAATACAAAAAACTTAAAAAACATAGGGTATACAGAGGTGGGTGCAGCTCTAGGCTTTGGCGTTTGCCTAGTTGAGGAGCGTGTCCCTGGGACTGCCCTCTATGACTGCCCCATCCCATGGGCAACACAGACACCCATGGAGAGGGGCAGCAGGGGCCAGTGGGCAAGTACCGGATTGGGTCAGAAGGGCCAAGTGTAATCTGAGTGGAATGCCCAGCTCTGCCAAACCCAGCAGGTTCAGCCTGGGGAAGTTATGAAACCTTACCCTCTCTCGGCTTCCTCATCTTCAGAAAATGAGCGCTGGGCTAGGTGACCTTTAAGATCTCTTCTGGTTCTATGACTTTTATGTAACGATGAAAGAATAAAAACACCGTATGGTATAAAGTACTGACATGAATACAATTCGTGGGCCAAATGTGGGGGCCAGGTGGTGAACGGTACTGGTGATAGAGCAGGAGGGTTAGTGGAAGTGTTGGGAGCCTCTCATGAAGGTGAAGCTTCAAGTGCACCTTGAAGGATGGGGGGGATTTGGACAGAAATAAGAACAGTTGAGCAAGGGCCTGTGAGCAGGCGAGGAGCACAGAGGATGAGGTGAACTGGCTGGAGCGCAGGTGGGTGTTGGGAGATGCCGGAAGGTGAGATTCAACAGCAAAGGCTGGTCTAGGCAGTGCAGCAGGTGCGTGCGCATGGGAGAGAAGGCAAGGATGGCTCCTGCTTCCTTTGAGATTAGTGAACCTGCTTTAGTGACCCCCACCAACACCCTGCTGTAAGAGGTGAAAGGAAACCAGGGAAGTAACTGGAGCTTGAGACCCTCAGCCTTTGGCTCATGTGGCCTCAAGGAGGCTTCGAGTTCCGGCGACCGAGGGATCTGACTCTCCAGAGACGTGTCCTTTTGTCATCTTTCTGCCAAGGAGGCCAGCCAAGTAGCACAGGCTGGTGGGGATTAGAGTCAGGGAGTGTTAGCGCAGGAAAACAAGCTCTCCACTGTGTCAGGAGCGTGAGACGGTGACACCTGAATGACCCCGAGGCACGAGGTGTCGGGCAGACACCCAGCCCCAGCACGGGGGAGGTGCCTGGGCATTGTGAGGACTCTTCTAGGAAACCTCCGAAGCTCCTCCTTCTACTTTTCACTGGCTAACCTCATTCCCACTGGGCACTGGCCCTCTTCTGGTGACAAGAGTGGCTGGTGCTGTGGCCCACATGGTAGGGGTATGCTCCAGCTCTCTTCCAGCCGCAGCCCAGCCACGGGCAAAGTGTCCACAGGTTAAAAAAACATGTCTACCAACAACTCACACATTCCTTGCTGCTGGGCCTTGCTTCAGACACTCAGATCCCGGAATTCCCTGGCCAATTCCTTGAGCCTAATCCCAAGGCTGGCTTGAGGGGACCATGATACCGGTGTGCACACCCACAGGCCTCAGGGGGTGGCCCAGAGTGGCTTGGGGGAGGTGTGGAGCTTGGACAAGTGGGCTGAGTGTCCACACACATGTGCTCAGGGCCCTTCCTAGTGCTAGACAGAGCCAGAGTCTGAAGCCAGCCCAGGCCTGGCTACCCTCAGGCCACCACATTCCAGTGTGAAACTCTGAAGAGTTCACGAATTCCAAATTCAAGCTTGGCTTTCAGGATATCATGAAGGTGTATTTGTCAAGGTGGGAGGAGAGAACATATTTACTATTTTGTTAGCCTGATTTGTAACTTTTGAATATTTGGACATATGGAAGCTGGCCTCCATTGTTCTCTTGCCGGGCCCCTTGAATGTTAGGGGATTTGTCTCTATTCCTAACCCATTTTACAGTCCCTTCTCCTTCTTACTTCACTATTAAGGGTCACTTTGTCTCTGAAGACCTTCGCCCCCTCCTGGCAGGCCTGCAGGTACCATAGACAAAGCCGATGGGCAAACCCAGTGGACCCAAGGCCTTGGCAAGCCACAGGGCCTGCCTGTGCCTTAAAATCACCCCTGCTCCAGCCAGTTCCAGAAGGCACAGTGGCAGAGTCCAGGCCAGCAGAGAGCCCTACATTCTCCCAGGTGTGTCCCTCTGGCCTTGATCAACTCATGAGCTTGAGATCCTCTGTGGACATTTAGGGCCTGCCTTACCAGGGGAGGGTGGGTTCCTGGGTGGTTCTGAGTGACCCTGGAAGATCCTCTTGGCCTGGCAAAGCACCTGTTCCCCACTATGTCCTTTGGCTCCACCAGGTGAGGCCTGAAATTTCTTTGCAGGTGCCAAAGCCTCTCATTCACTTCTGGGTCTCCTACTCCATGCCTTTGTTCAGACTATTGTATGGATGCTCCTCAACTTATAATCAGGTTATATCCAGATAAACTCATTGTAAATAGAAAATATCTTTAAGTCGAAAATGCATACAATACACCTAACCTACCAAACATCATAGCTTAGCCTAGTCTACCTTAAATGCTGTCAGAACACTTACATTAGGCTATGGTTGGGCAAAACCATCTGGCAACATACTGCACTGCTGAGCATGGCTATTCAACCTCGTGTTCACACAGCTGGCTGGCTCCCTGCTGCTGCCCAGCATCACGACAGCATCATGCTGCTTCCTACTGAATGCCTATAGCTTTTACACCATCGTAAAGTCGAAAAATCGTAAGTCAAACCATCATAAGCAGGGGACCATCTGTACTTTGAATGCTCTCCCCCCCATCGCATCTTAAAGGCAGATTACTCAACAAAGAAGGCCTGAAAGCCCAGTTAGAAGTAATCTATCCTTTCTCCTTGAAAAATCTACATTATTGCTGCAATTACTATTGAAAAATAATTAATGCTCATGGAAAAAAGTTAAATCATACAGAAGGGTAGAAAGTGAAAAACAGATGTTCCCTCACCCTTCTGGGCCTGGGGTGTCCTCCTCCAGAGATTACCACCGAGGCACGGCTGCTGTGGCCCTGTAGGAATAGCCTGTGCACACCCAAGCCTCCATTCCTGGTACTCCCGTCTGTTACTGAGATCTCCAAGGGAAAAGGATTGAAGAGAGATGAGCATAGGACCATGGCTAGAACTGGGGAAATGGGCCTGCTTAGATGGGACCAAGGGAGGACAGTAACCATGAAAAGGAAGGAGAGTTGTCAAGGAGGCAGAAGAAACGCAGAAGAGCACAGTGTCATGGACACAGAGAGGAGACGGTGGGAGGAGTGGGGCAGGTGTGTGTTCCAAGGACGGCAGAGGGCTCAGGAAAGGCTGGAACTAAGAAAAAAATCAGTGGAGGTGACAGAGGAGCAGTGGCGGAGCAGCAGGGGCAGGATGAAGCCCACATGTGTCTCAGGGTCTACTCCATGCTGCTCACCGTCCTAAACACTTCCCATCTATTAACTCATTTCTTCCTGACAAGGGTCCGCATTTGCCGATGAGGAAACTGGGATACAGAGCATTAAGTAGTTCAAGGTCACACAGCTCGTAAAGGTGGGAGTAGGATTTGGACCTGGGAGAGCAGCCGTGTGCTAATCATCACACTCAAGCCAAGCCACAGCTGGCCAGGGAATGAGCCGCAGGTGAGGAGGTGGGGCATAGCAGCAGGGCCTCCTGGACAAGGCTTCTGCTCTCAGAGTGCCTTCCAGAACATCAAAGAGACTGATGGAGGAGAGAAAGTGAGGGGAGCTGGAGCCCAGGCCCTGTTTTGTCCTGGGACAGTGGGAGCCAGCAGAGGTCTCACGGAGGGCAGGAAAGGTTGTTGCTCTGGAGGAAAGCAGTGTGTCACTGAGGGGCACTTTTCAAAGTCCCCTTCAAAGCTCCATGCTGGCTGTGTGGGTCCTTTCGCTCTCCTGTCTGTCCTTCCCTCCTTGGCGCTGTCACCTCCCATGCCTCCCCAGCCTGGACAGAGTGTTGCGACAAGTCCCTTCACAGATCCCTGCGCCCTTGACTGGCCTGGAAGCCTGGAGGTGCCGAATCTCTGCCTCAGGCCATGGTGTGCCTACCAACAGGGAACACAATGCCTGTGAGCTGCTGTGAGAATTCCTTCCCTTTCATTTTCTTTCCTGGGCACTATGACATTGGGGACGGCCAGCCTTCTTGGAAGGGACAAGGGTGGGGAACGGAAATTGGAGCTGTAAGTTGTGCCCCATGCATTGGGCCCAGCTCTGCCCAGGCTGATTTGGGAGTTGCTGATGTGTTTAGGAACCTGGCAAATGGGCTGCCAGATAAAATACAGAACACCCAATGCAATTGGAATTTCAGACAAGCAAGGAATCATTTTTCAGTATACATATGTCCCAAATATTTTATGCTACACGCTTATACTAAAAAATTATTGATTGTTTATCTGGAATTCAAATTTAAATGGGTGTTCTCTATTTTTATTTATGACATCTGGCAACCCTACCCTCAAACACAAACACCCCAGCCTGGCTCCCAGTACTTGGTCAAAGAGAAGCCCCGGCTAGTGCTATGCCTTTGATCTAGCGGACCTGCGCTAAGTCCTTATGCTCCAGAAACTAAATCTCTGAGCTGCCTCAGTTCATTGTCTGGGAAGTTAAGAGGTCCCTCCTCTGGCCCCCTCTGCTGGGGGCCTATATCTCTCTGGGTGGTAGCTGGAAGGGAGAGGTGGGGGGAGTTTGGTAGTTTGGAAGCATCTTGACAAAGGACTTGAAACAGAAGTCTAGGTGCTTCTGGGAGGCTGAGAAGTGACTTGTCTTTAGACCCTTGAGTTTTCAAGGTGAGTGAGGCTGTGTGTACAAAAGCAGATTGGTGGTGGCCTCCCCAACATGGACAGTCAAGAGGGTTGAATCCACATCAGTGACTGCCAGGAGACCCTCTGGACCTGCTTTGTGTTCTACCTCTTTACTCTGCACAGAACCATGGAGGGGACCAGAGAAAAGGCTACGAAGGGTGGGTGGGAAGGCCAGGCAACCTACTCAGGTCCACGCAATGAGCTAGAGGGAAACCAAGCCTATGACCTACATTACTGAACACTACAGTACTTCCAAAGAGCTAGGTCTGGGGTAAGTCAAATGACAAATCTATCAGACATGTCTCAAGCATACGCTCCTCTCCTCCTTCTCTTGTCACCTCTCTATCTGCCATGTGTTGGTAGGCACATGGATCTGGGCACAGTAACTAAGTCCAGACCACCTTCCCTGAACTCCCTTCTGGATTTGGGTCCTTAAAATCCTGTGACCTACTCCTTTTAAACGTGGTCTAAGAAGTTCATTTAAAAGGCCCTTTGCCTGTGAATTGATACATCCTTCAAGGAGTATGGTTATCCAGAAATATTCGGGACCTGGGCCTCAGATGTGAAGTTTTGTCTGTTTTTAAATAATTGCATAGCAGGTCATTCATGAGGTGGGCTGGTAGGTTCTGAAACCTCTAAGAAGACTGTTGTTTCACGTTATCCATGGAGGGAATATTACTTTATTCATCTTCGCTTTTCTTTGCTTTTACTTCCATTAGCAATAAGTCCCAACAGCGATTGCCACAGTCTTTTGCATAGGCAGCAACATGTTTGACAATGTGCTGTCAACAAACACATGCCACAGAATGAGGAAGATCACTAGGCTTTTGCCTGAAGTCCTGTAAAGCAGTACATATGCCCAACATTCCCTCTGATTTGAACCTACCCTTGAGGACATGTCTGACTTCATCCATTCCTTTAATAAATACTTATGGGGCACCCACAACATGGCAGGTGGTATTCTGAATGCTGGGGATAAGACTTTGAGAAAATAGACCAAGTCCCTGATTTTATTCATATGTGTGTGTGTGTGTGTGTGTGTCTGTGTGCATCCTTTATTATGAGCCAGAAATAGTAAGTAAAGTGTCATCCTGTGTTTTCTGAGTCATTCCAGCAAATTATTAAACCTGAAGAGGAGGGTATAAGAACCTCCAAATCAATAGCTGTTGGTCAAAGTGTAGGTGGCAACTTGGGATTTGTGACCAGCATCTGAAGTGGGGACAATCTGTGAGATTGAGCCCTTAAATCTGTGGGATCTGTCACTAACTTCGGGCAGTCAGTGTCAGAATTGAATTGAATTGTAGGACACCCAATTGTTGTCCAGAGGATTGGAGAATTGGTTGGAATAGGAACTCCCTCCCCACATTTGGTGTCAGAACTGTTATGAATATAAACAATTCAGACCCTACATCCAAGGTTCCACCCAGAGAAGCAGGCAGTGACACTCCCTCTGAGTGCAGGAAAGGCGGACTGCATAGGTAGGCATTGGTACACCTGGGATTATTGTGTGCTGGTACTTGGCTTTGGAGCCTTGTTAACCAGAGGTGAGGGGTAGACTAGGCAGTGTTTACTAAAGTGGGTCCCAAGGGGCTGAATATGCTCGGGTGGGGTGGTGCTATAGTTTCCTACATCCGTATAGGCAGACGAGAGATGGCAGAGAGGAACCATTCAGTGTAGTGATTAAGACAGTGGGCTCTGTAGTCAGACAGGCTTGGCCTCAGCTCCTTGGGCACGTTACTAAACCACACTATAAATAAGGAGCTATGCCTGGCAAATGACAAATGAACAATAAACGGTAGCTGTCACTATTGTAATTATCATTCATGGTTTTAGGACAATCTGCCTATATCCAGGCCTATTCATACCAAGATTGGAGGACAGATTTCAGAAAAGGCAATGACAACACATTATCCCTCTAAGACATAAACTCAGTTTCCAGAAATGCCAATATTAAAAGAAAACGAGAAAGAGATTTTACTTTTATAAACTGAGAAACAGCTCCCAGAGAGAAACATACCACAGAAGAATCTGAATTTCAGAAAGAATACACTTTTGTCTCCAAGTGTGACAAGAAAGGAAGAAAGGCAATGTGAGGTGAGTCCAAAACACAGAGCTGGAAAGCAGGGGCGGATGGGGACTGAGTGGGTCAGTGTGTTAGCAGAGAGGCCGATCTCAGCTGCGGAGGACTAAAGAGATGCTGCCCCGCAAGTTCTTTTTAGGGGGAAGAACTGGGAGGGCCACCTGGGACCAGCTAGCCTCGCCCCTTCATTTTGTTAAGAGGAAGTAGGGACCTGTAATAGGGGTTAGACACCACAGGCCATATGGCTGGTGGGCAGAAGGACCAGGTCTCAGGTAGAAGCTGCAGAGTGGATCCAGGCTGAGGTGTGAGGAAGGTCTAAAGTGAAGGGTGAACCCTGGCTCATGGCTTGGGATTGAGAACACCATGCCAATGGCCAGCCCAGAATTAGACATTTTTTCTTTTGACATAAAAGTCAGATGAATAATGAGTAAAATCACAAGAATCATAATTATTTTACATCTTATTGCATCTAGACTAAAGGAGAGAGAAAGGGTTTGTTCTTGGTTATTCCTTTTTGAGGCTGGGCTTTCATCTTCAAAATGATTAAAATCATGGACAAGGCCACAAGACAAGGCAGGTCCAGTGCCTTTGCTCCAGTTATCTTACGAGGGGCAGCCAGTTCTTGGTTTTCCATGAGTCCAGAACACACAAACCTAGCATTGCCCCCAACTCTCTCCCTGCCTCACTGTGCCTCCTCTTGACTTACGGTAATCATGGAGATCAACTCGGCTCTCTGCTTTTAGGCTAAAGGTCAAGGCCAGAAAAGACTTGGGACCAAACTGGAAATTCTGCTACCTCCTTCATAATTCCCTGTCAGCTTGTAAGAGCCTTCTGTTTAGATAAGTCTTGGAGAGGACATTGGTCTCTCGTGTTCTGACAGACCTTCGCCTCCCAAACTTGCTTTCCAGGGAATCTCAGCAGACCACAAACAGAATGGCCCTGTTGGTTCCTCCTTTATCCAGCATTTTTTCCTAGATAAAAGACAATTAAAAGTTTTCTCTTGCTCTTGAAGTATGCACACACTGGGACCCCCTGTAACAGATCCCAAGGCAGCAGGAAGCTCTGTGCACAGACTCTGAGTCACGATGTTGAGCACCCAAGGTCCAAACCAGTTTTTGCCTCCAGCACAACCAATCCAGCAATAGAGTTCAGAGGGGCACTACTGATCTGATTGTCAAGAGGCAAGGATGGCTCCCACCCTAGAAGCTTTAAAGTACCAAGGCCTGGATCCTTCCCTAAGAATGTTACCCTGCATTCCTCAGGGCTAGTCATGCCCACTGGGCTAGCATCTCTATCTGGAAAACAAGGCTCATTCCTTATCACCAAGTGCCATGAGGAGGCTGCCAAGAGACTTTCCCTAGAACAAGAGTTTTAAGCCTAATGAATCCTGCACCTTCCAGTGGGGCTTGTCTTCTTATTCCCCAAAACCTCAAGGTCCACTGGGATAGGAGTGTCAGGTGGGCCTGGAACAGTCACGATCCTAATCACTAAAAGGACGAAGGTGTCCCCCATATGTGTTATTCTCCGCTTGCCCTCTTCCTTTAGGTTCCTTCTCCTTCCTTTGCCGCCCTGCTCTGTGCCCCATGAAGCTGAGCACTAGGAACTGAATCACCGGCTTCCTTTGTCCTCTTGCTTCCTTTTGGGTCCGGTCAACGTGAGGCACTGGCAGGAGGTTGGAGGCCGAGAGGGTATCTCTTCCTGGCTCCCTCCTTGCTTCCTTTGCCCTGGCTCTGGCCGGGGCTGTGTCCCTTGGGACCACTGCTTCCACCAGGAGGCCACCTCTAAGCTTCTAGCTCTCACCAGGCCCCAGCAACACTATTTCCTTCCTTTGCTCCCTCAGGCTCAGGGGTGGTAACAGCTTCTGGTCTCTGCTAGTCACTGGGGGCCTCAACATTCCTGTTGCCTCCCTGAACCCTGCAAACCATCTGTGAGTCGTCCCTTCACTACGTTCTTTTCAGTGAAACATTTTTGAAAAGGATTCAGTTCCCTGCTGGGACCCTGATTAATATATCTCCTTATATGTATTTCAAAATAAACACTGCCCTAAACCATAAAATATGAGGTTTCTGATGTTGATTTTTTTGAAATTTCGTTGGTGTCCAAAGGATGAACTCAGCTACCTTCTGGGGAATAAGCCCAGGTGCAGGGACTGCTGCGGCTGAAATTCTAGAATGAGCAGAGTTGAGGGCCCTGGCAGTTGCCCAGCCTTCCTTGTTGGGAGAAGCCTAGCTCACCATGGGTGTGTGGGTGTTGGGGAGACGGAATCTGTGTTCTGGAATCTACCAGGCAAGGCTTTAAAATTCAATGGTCTTACCAAATGGGGCCTGAAACCCAGAGAAACACCCACTGAGCTCATGTCACTCCATATCAGCTAGAACCCAAATCTTTATAGATTCTCATCCTGGGGAAAAATGAAATCTGATGCCATCCAGAGAAATGGGGAGCAGAGGCAGTGGGTGGGGGGTGGTGCCAGGAGCGGGGGCTTGTTGTCTAAGCTTTGGAGACAGACCTGAGTTCCGATTCTGGCCCTGTATAGAAGCTGTATGAACTTGGGAAAGTCACACAACCCCTCAGAGACTCAATGCCCTCATTTTCCAATTGGGAATAAACCCCCATATCCTCATAGCATTGTTGATTCAGTGTTTTTGGCAGAGTACCCCGGCTGAGCCGCTCCCGGAGAGGGCATGCATCTAAAGAGCTCGGCACAATGCCTGGCACATCACAGACGCTCAGTAAAGGCACAACTTGTTACCATCTAAGCCCATCTCCCTGGCTTCCCATTAGTGAAATAGTCATTCTTGAGAAGGTTCTTGGAAACTAAGGTCTTTTTATTAATAGTTAAGGACCTATGAAGGCAATCAGAAAACTGGTCAAATATAATTTTTCCTTTTCTCTAAACTCAGAGTGGATTTGGACAAGAAGACTCTGCTCATCCCCCTGACTTTCTTGCCTCTTGGCCTATTTCCCCAATCCCTTCCACTGCCCATAGCAACGTGAGACAAAAAATCCTTGCTAAGTTGGCAGGCTTTCACCCTCCTCTGAGGAGCTCTTGGAATTGACTAATGAGGTTACCACAGGTGTTGCCCTGCTGCCAGCCTCGAAAAAATACAAATAAATATCCTCTGTTGCAAAAGGATGATGGGGGATCCAAGCCCAGAGTCTGCTACTGCAGGGATCTCAGGCCACAGGGCTGCCTCGGTGACACATTCCTGCTTCACGGGCCCAAGGTCCACTGAGCAGCCTCCCTGTCCCATGAGAGTGGGACCGGTGGGCTCAGAGTGGACCCTGAGAGCGCTGGACATGCCGGGCAGCCTGTGGGTGCCCTCTGCACAGGCTGCTGACGTACTGGGTGGGAGGACAGAAGCTATCTTTTGGGAGAGATCCACAAAAGGGTCTCAGTTTGATTATTTTAAATAATGTTCAGTGGGCTGGACAGAGTTTTGAGGGTGGAGAGTAAAGATCTGTGTGGTCAGCGGTGTTGTCAGTGAAGGAGTAACTGCTTCTCACCCTCAGCTTGCTGCAGTTGGGTGGGGGAAGGGGAGAGTGTTGGAGATCCTTCAACAGGTGAGATAGCACCATAAAGAACAAAAAAAGGCAGTCAATGAGAACAGAAAATTGAACTCAGCTCAATATGTACGTACTGCGTATCCCTATTTGTGGAGGGAACTGAGCACTAAAGCGAAGCTGAAGCCTTAATCTGCAGCCTGAATGGAAAGTCTTCTGCCTTGGTGGCTCACGGATAGACTTAGGTCAGAGGGTGGTCTGGAGCCTCCCCAGAAGCTCAGCTTCCTGAGAGGAGTCCTGGGGCTTCATCCCTTCATTCAACAAGCACAAATGCCCTGCCCTCCTGGGGCTTTATTCCCAGTGGGAGAGACAGGAAATAAACAACAAATACATTTCTCATGTGTTATTTGGTAACACATTTATGGAGAAAAATAAGGCAGGTAAGGGGGATAGGGAGTCTTTTGGTAGGGGTGTCAGTAAAGTTAGGGTTGGGTTTTGTTAAATGGAGAACATCAGTAAAGATCTCTCCAAGAAGGGACTTAGAACCAAGCAAGCATGGAGAGAGGTGGGGAGGTGGGGAGGAGCCTAGGCAGAGGGAATACCAAGTCGAAGGGCACTGGGGCAGGAGTGTACCTGTTTCCTTGAGGATCAGCGACAGTCCAGTGTGTCTAAGAAGAGGAGAGGGTAAGCGGACACGGCAGCGGGCCTGCAGGCCACCGTGAGCCTCTGGCTTTCACAGAGTGAGATGAGAGCATTGGAGGGTCCTCAGCTCAGGGGAGATTTGAGCCATGGTACATGGATCAACCTTGCTGCTGGGAGTTGGCTGCAAATAGGATAAAGTAGAAAGAGGGCGACTACAGTAGTATTCCAAGTGAGAGATGATGGCGCCCGCACCTGGGGTTGAATCCTGACTATGTCATATACGACCTGCATCACCTTGGGTAAGCTACTTAATCTCTCTGTGTTTCTATCTCCTCACCTGCAAAATGCACCAGTACCCATTCTTTACAGGGTTGTCGTGGGGATTAAATGTGCAAATGCACATTTAATGTGCAAATGTACATGCACGTTGCTGGGGCATAGTAGCCCTCAATAAGCTCTAGCCATTACATTGCTACTGATGCTGTTGATGCGACACAGGCAGTTTGGAGACAGGAAGTCAAGGTCGACAGGGGAAAAGGCTGTCAAGATTGAAGTCACCAACTGGAAGGTCAGTCCTAGAAGCCAGGTCAAGATAAGCTGTGGGACAGGGATGAATGAGTGAGTCCAGGATCAGGTGGGAGCTGCCTTGGCAGCCCAGCTCATGGGCAGCCCCTCCGGAGGCGAGGTGACAGTCTGCAGGGGAGCAGTGGGGCACCCCAGGGATTACGGGGTAGCTGGCTGGAATCAGGAGCCTCAGGCAAGGAAACTGGGAAATAAGGAGTTGGGCCTCAGGCAGAGCATAGAAAGGGGGCTTGCTAGGAGATCAAACTGAAGAACCACTTGACTACAGGGACAGCTCAGAGCAAGTGACCAATGCCCACATCATATTTCAAAAGCTTGGATGAGGTTCTTGAAGAGTAAGCTTCAGCTTCCACAGTAGAAAGCTGGGCAGCTCCTGACACAGTCCAGCTCACAAGATGTGAAGTCTGGGAGGCAGCTGGGTCGGGTCATGATGCGGGATTGGGGCTGATACATGGGAGACAGACTCAAACCCACTGTAGGTTTGAGCGGCTTCAGGGGACCAAGAGACACTTAGCAAACCCCCCTAGTGTATTTGGATTAGAGATAACATCTCAAAAGGTTGGCCAGCTATTTAAAAATGGATTATAAACATCCCTGCTTCTAAGCCAGAGGATGTGAGACAGAAACCAAAAACTTGTGGACGAGTTTTTGTATTGACTATGAAATATTCTGGGGTCTGTGGGGTTCTGTAACAAATTTCCCCACTATGACGTATATTCTAGTTGTTGGGACTGTGCTTTGTAGATTGATTCTGATAGACGATGAGATCAAATCGACCCCACTTTCTGTGCAGCTGTTAGCAGCTCTTCTTTCCCTCAGAGGCTGTTCACTCTTATTTTTCTCTTCTTTTAACAAACTTGATGATCTAGCTGTCGAGTGGGGACCTGAGGGAGGGAAACTCTGAAAAAACAGCCAACCAATAACCAAACAACCAGTAACTGGTCAGATGATAACCAGCCAAACAACCAAATATGATAGGGAGAATAATGCTCCCTCAAAGATGTCCACGTCCTAATTCCTAGAAGCTATGAATATGTTCCCTTACAAGGAGAGGGGAATTAAAGTAGCTAATTAGCTAACCTTAAATCAGGCATGTTGTCCTGGGTTATCCAGGTGGGCCCAGTGGAATCACAAGGGTCCTTAAAAGAAGAAGAGGGGGCAGAAGAGGAATCAGAGTCAGAGGGGGAGATGTGACAATGGGGGAATGAATGGTCAGAGAGTTGCAGGTTGCTGGCTTTGAAGATGAAGTGAGGAGGCCATGAGTCAGAGAATGTGGGCAGCCTCCAGAGGCTGGAAAGGCAAGAGAACAAATTCCCCCCTAGAGCCTCCAGAAGGGAACACCACCCTGACAACATTCTGATTTTAGCTCAGTGAGATCCATTTTGGACTTCTGACCTTCAGAATTGTAAGATAATTACTTTGCATTGTCAAAGTCACTAAGTTTGTGGTACTCTGTTACAGCAGCAATAGAAAACTAACACACTAACCAACCAAACTGGATCTCTCCCTGCATGGTTCAGTCCAGTGCTGTAGCACACGCGGCCCTCAGCCTGGTGGTCTAGCCTTAGCTCACGAGGTGCCTGCCCCGTGCTCCAGCCAATCAGGAAACTTGCCATTGCTTTGACGGTCTACATCCCTCACCTTTGCCAACGCTTAAGAGTCTTTCTGGAAGGGTCATTAGATCTTACATTTCAGGCCTATAAGGTCCCTTCACTGATTAATGTGAAGTTTAAAGGAAATACCATACAAATGAGTGATTTGCAAACTGGAAAGCTAATATAAACTCGAACTAGTATGTGATTTTATGTGTGTGTGTATGTGTGTGCGTGTGTGTGTGTGTGTCTCCCCAGCCTTTGAGCCCAAGGCCTCTGAATGCCCTCAGGGCTTTTCCTTTTAGGTTGTTCATCATAGTGTCTTAAATTATAGTTTCCTATATGCAGGCATTATTCATTTACTAGGTTTGAAGCTTCCTTGAAGGAAGGGTTTGGCATCAAATATTTATCTTGGTAACCACCATAGGGAGAAGTTTAGCTGGAGGTGAAAATGGGGATGAGGGTCTGGAAACAAGAGTATCAGAAGGTTACAAAGGTTGCCAAGGGCCCTGGCCCCACCCACTGGCTCAGCCACAGTACCCAGGTTTAGACTCCCTTTGACAGAACCTGGTCGAGCTTTCGTCCCTTTAGTTACAGTGTTCCATGAACTGTTGTTAGAAACGTATCTCTCACAGTGCCCTCCCCTGGTACATGGTCCCACCATAACCTTCTCTAGATACCTCCAGTCCTGGTGTCCACTGGCCTGTCCTACACCAAGTGGCAAGACTAGTTTCCCATGGCCTTGTTTCATCCCAGACCTCCCTACCCTACAGTCAAAGGACCTCTTGTAGAGAGTCTTAATTCTGGGCCCTCTTGTAATCTCAGGCTCCCTGCAGCTCCGGCCTGTGCTCAGCTCTGGGCAGGACAGCCCTATGGGTACTCCCTGTTCCCCAAGGTGGGGTGAGTAGACACAGGGCAAGGGGCTGCAGAGCAGAGGGACCTGATACAGGAACCCAGCAGCCTCCAGGACAGGCTCACTTGTCCCTCCCATTGGCACAGCCTGTCCTGTTACTCTGGGCCACATTAGGTAAACAGGGGAAAGAAAACAATGTCTGTGGGCTACAAAATGAACCCGCCAGGAAAGGAATGTTATTGCCAAGTGTTCTCAGAGGGCAAGACAAACAAAGAGGCTGAAACCTGTCTTTAACATCAGGCCCCAGTTCCCAGCCATGGTTCCCCATAGCCCTTCTGTGAGCAAATGCCTGCCGGGTGCCTCATACAGAGGGACCCTTCCTACCTGCCCCTCCTCACTTCTCCAGGATTAGCTTGGCCTGTGTCCCTCAGCCCCAGGTTAGGGGGCTCCCTACTAAACAGCTAGTGGGGGCCAGGCTGCTGGGATTCAGGCTGCTGTCAGGCCTAGCTCCATGGCAAATCCAAGAGCCCACAGCAGCCTCGGCTGCTGGCCAGGTCCTTTCAGCGATGGCATTCCCATCACCAAGGAGGCAGTCACGTCAATAAGGGACCTTCGGCATCTTGCCCTCTCTGCGGGCAGAGGTGTCCCATAGCAACTGAGGCTGTGATCTGCATATGACAGCACATTGTAGCTATTCAGGACTTTTCTTTCTCCTGCCTTCTTTGAAACAAGCTTGCCCTATATCCAAGTTCCCTGTGAGCCCCATACAATGAAAACAGCAGTTGACAGGTTCCTTGTAACTTGTGAAATCCGAGTGCATCCAAGGGGAGAAAGAGCGCTCCCTCCTGAAACACAAAGCGAGCCTCTTTCAGGGCATGGCTGGTTGGCCCTTCAGTTTGCCGCTGACCCCGCTGCCCTTCTGAGCACAATGAGCAGAGGAGGAGAGGCAGAGAGAGGTCTTTGCTCCTTACATTGCCAATTGATCACCCTCCTAACCCCCATGGGGGCTTCTCTGCCTAAACAATTCGGGTGACAGAGGTCAGGGCTCCAGCCCATTCCTCTGGGGAGATCTTAGCTCTCCTTGTGGGGACTTTCCCAGGTGAAACAAAGACAAGCTCTAGAAGACTTAAACAAACTCCTGCTGATGACACAGAGGGGAAATAGAGAAAGGGGAAATGAGAGGTGCCCAGAACCACAACACTGGGTCTCAGCCCTTTTATCCAATCAGACCCCAACACCCTTTACACACTCCGAAATGGGGCTGTGCGTTGTGGAAGCCAAGCCACATCCAAGGTCCAACATGGCAGCCAACAACCACCTAGCAAACGGGTTGGGGAAAGGAATCCATATGAAGGGGGCTCTATTTTTGCCTACCCTGGGTTTTATCTCATTAACCAGATTTCCAATATCCAAAATATCAGCAGATGAGAAAGAAGAGGAAGAGGGGGCAGAGGAAGAAGAAAAGGAGGAGGAAGAAGAAGAATTTATGAGGTAGGCCCCAAATGGTGCAAGCTTTGAAGGAGAAGCCTGTAGAGAATAACTGCCTGTTCCTGAGGCTGTCCAGTGAGGGTTCTAGAAGGATCCAACTCCACTGCTGGAGTGGTACACCTTACTGTGCACAGAGCAACACAGGGTAGTATAAATGAAAAACACACACTGGGGTCTGTGGCTTATTTCCACCCAGCCCTGGGAAGA
This sequence comes from Avahi laniger, assembly GCA_963575035.1. NCBI lineage: Eukaryota > Metazoa > Chordata > Mammalia > Primates > Indriidae > Avahi > Avahi laniger. Next base: position 78,292 of record CAUYSK010117343.1, read on the forward strand.
GCAAGGGTGGCCAAGCAGTATAGGGCTCTATTCCTTCCTTTCTGATTCCAGAAGCAGTAATTGAGGGTGAGCAAACCATCCTGTTGTGCCAATGATCTGGTATAGGTTTCACTTGGGGACTACAGGCAAACATTTAACCATTTGGCTCCCTGTTTTATCATCAAGAAATAAACTTTACCACTTTACCAACTCTATAAATATGTCATATACTTTCATTTTGTCCCTTCTTGCTGGAATGCCCACCACCCACTCCCCTCCCTGGCAAATTCCTACTGATCCTCCAAGCTACATGTTCTCCTCCTTTAACATGTTCATATCTTAGGAGTTTTCACATTGTATTACGGTGACCTGTTTATTTACTTTCCTATCTCATATGATCACAGTTTCTTGGAGGGAAGGATCAAACATTTTATCCATTTTGGTATCATTGGTAGTTAGCACATAGTAGCTATTCAACAATCGCCTGAAGAATTGAACTGAATCATGATTAGGGTAATCATGATTTCTTTTTCAGTTCCTGGATTGGGTTTTATTGAATCACAAAGGAATTGTGAACAGGACTATGGCATTACATGACCTGATGTGAATGGGACCCATGAGCTGCGCATTGTGGAAGCCTTGCTTAGGGAACGTCTACCATAGTCCAGGCACAGTGGTGGAATCCAAGTACCAGGAGCTTACACTCTAGTTACAGAGACAGAGCTAATGTGGAAGGAGGCAATAATGGCACAGCCAACGGTGTCCTGCAGGAACCTGGGAAGGGAGAGATCTGTGTGGACTATAGCCACTGGAAGAGATGTCATGAGGAAGGTAGAATTTGCACTATGCATTACAACTGGGCTAGAAAATAGAATAATAGAAAGAAGTATGTGCAATGCACAGAGGATTTTTAGGGCAGTGAAACTACTCTGTAGGATACTATAATGGTGGATACATGTCATGATACATTTGTACAAACACACAGAATGCACAACACCAAAAGTGAACCCTAGTGTAAACTATGGACTTGAGGTGATAATGATGTGTCAATGAGGGTTCATTGATTGTAACAAATGCACCACTCTGGTGTGGGCTGTTGATAGTGGGAGAAGCTGTGCATGTGCAGGGCAGAGGGTATATGGGAATGCTCTGTGTTTTCTGCCCAATTTTTCTTTGAAACTAAAACGACTCTAAAAAGAGAGTCTATTTTTTAAAAAGAGACAGTATGAGCCTATTGGGGACATTAACAAAAACCAGCATATTGAAAAAGAAGCAACCAAAATGCATGGGAAAGCAATAAACAACATGGCTTGACCATAGACAGTAGAAGGGAGTATGCATTGAAGAGCAATGACAAATTAGGTTGGACAGGCAAGGCAGGGCCAGATGAAAAAGAACGTTGGAAACCAAGCAGAGAAGTTGAGACTTAATGTTAGAGAACACAAGGAAGTCTTGTAGGTTCTAGAGCTGAGAAGTCATATGAGAAAAGTAGTAGCTTTAGAGGTGGGATTTGATGAGACTTCAGAGTGAAGAGAGACCAGAACATGTCCCAAGTCATTGAGGCACTGGGGAGTTTCTCCCAGCTCTATAGGTTTATGCTGTGATTCCAAGACTATGAACAGAGCTGTGGAAGAGGACGTGGCAGGAGGATGATCTGGCAGCAGTGGTAAGATCCTACAATGCTCACTGAGTATGAGCTTCCTACAATTGGATTAAGATCACAGTGTGAGTGAAGCTGTTGTAATAGGGTGTATGAGACAAGGAATGCTCAAGCTTGAGGGGTTGGTCTGGCCTTGCTGCTTACTTGCTGTTTGAAATTTGATCTTGATGTTGTTTTCCTAATATCTAAGAAGGATGATAAATAAGACTGTTCTACGGGAAAAAGGCCAGATTCACCTTCTTGTTTATTCTCTGGATTTTTAGCACAAAGTATAAGAGTTAAAGATAGGATTTTCTTTATCAGCTACATCTGGGAAACCAGGTCAGTCATTCAACAAATAGTTATAGACTCTGAGGACAGAGCAACAAAGAATACACACTATCTTCCCCCAACAGAGCTACCATTCCAGTAAAGAGCTAGTAAAGTTAGTTTCTCATCTGGTATCGAGACGGATGGGTCCTGGGAGGGTGGCAAAACCCAGCAAAGTGGGAGGGCTTGGCACCAGGAAGACGGGGTTTATCTTATTTTAGAAGAGTAGTTCTCAAATTTTCTACCCCAACATACCCAAGGGATGCAAACAGACACATTTCCCTCAGCAAGAGTGGTCTGTGGCCACAGTGGTGCTAAGGATGGATGAGACTGGCCAAACACCCCTGGGGCAAGAGCTCCAGATACTCTCCCCCGCTGCACTGGGAGAACCCAATGGAGTGAGACACCATTCTCTAAAAATAGAATATTTTCAGCAGTATTTTAAAAGATAATACTGACATGAAGACGTTAAGCCCATCATGAAAATACATTAGGGTGAAAGCAAGAGTCAGTCTGTCTAAAATGTAATCAAAATATTAATGGACAGGCAGGGGACGTAGATGGGAGAAAGGATGAGGGAAGGGGAGCATCTTTCTGTGCCTGCTCTCCCTGGTGTCTGAACCTGGCTACACTTCTGCCCAGCTCTTGAGAATTACTGCAAAACTGGGTCAATGGAACAAAGTCACAGTGTGGCAGATTCCACCTCAATGTAAGAAAAAACTTCCTGTGGATGGAAAATTTCAAACAATGGCTTAGACATCTTATGAGATAATGAGCACCCCATTCTGGAAGTATTCAAGCCTCAGGACAGTCATCTGCAGGGACGTTGGACTCCATGGCCAATCAAAGCCTTCTAATGCTCTAAACCCTGCATTCTGGTAATAGAAGGCAGAGGTCTGCAGGCAGGCGGAGGAATCTGAGGACCACTCTTACCCAGAACCCACAGAAAAACCTTTGAAGCAACAATCAGAGGAGCCTAATATCCGATTCTTACAACTGAATGTCAACAGAATTAATCACCAAGGGCCATTCCCCTGCATCAGTATTTGCTGCCTGGGGGCATTTTAAAGATAGCTGAAATTGAGATGTGAGAAATTGAAGGCCTAGTCCAAGGGACAGGCTTGCCTGGAATTAGAACACATTGAGGTCTGTTCTCAGAGGCTGTGCAGACATTCCAAACAGATGCTCCAGACAGATACTCCAAACTTAGAGCTGATCCCAACTGCCCCTGGGTTACAATGAGTCTCCTCAGCTTATTGAACAAATGGCTCTAAGTCACCTTTGGCCGGAGGAAACTTGGTCTTTACAGGAGGGCCTTAGATCGGCCACTGATAAGCCAAGGCATCCTGTCAGCCTCCCATCCACACCCTCGCAGCTGGGCCTGCTGTGGTTACGGCTGACTTCAAAGGCACTGCTTCCCTTGGACCCACATCAAGGACTGAAATGAGAAAAAGGCCCTCTGACCTTCTTAGAGTGAGGGATGGGAACACCTTTGTATTGTGTGCATGTGGCGTGTGTGTGTGGGGGGGGGTGGGTGTGTGTATTTTTCCTGTCACTATTGTGTTTTTATGCACTGGATGTAGAATATCTCAAAACAATAATTGGAAACAGAGTCTTTCACCTATGGCCAGAGGCTGGAATCTGGCCCAGGGAGGAGAGAGGATGTGTTCACCCAGTGGCAACCTGGTGGCCTATGTTTAGGATGTCACTAGAGTGGATGGTTGGACCTTCCCAGACCCAGTCCCAAACACTGCTGCTCTGGGGTTCCCTCAAACAACCAGGCCACAGGCGCTATGTGGCTGTGCCTTCTGCCTACCCAGCTCTCTCAATGGGAAATGTCCACCTGGAAGCCAAACCTCAGCCTCAGACCCATAATCTGCCTTGTTTTCAAGGTTTTCCACTTCATCTTCAACCCATCCTGACAATCCATACCATGCCAGGCCTGAACTCCGGCCCTCTCCAGCTCTTGGGAAGGTGCTGGAGGTGGTGGTAAGCCATGAGAAGAGACAGTAGAATTTCTGTCCATCCTGAGGTTGAGGCTGCTGGGTGCTGGTCGTGGGAAGCTGACGAACTCTGTGGCCATAAGTCGTGGATGGGGAAGCTCCTCCAACCCCTGCTCCCGCTCAGACCTGCCCTGGCCTCCTCTCTGGGGAAGGGGAACACAACTCCCCTTCCTCACAGCCCTGTCCTGTGCAGGAATGGGTTGCACAGCTCCAGCGGCCTTTTGTTAACAGAAAGAGCCACAGCAATGCTCGCAGGGAGCGTCCAGGCCTCTGCGGTGTGACCTCTCCTGAAAGTAGCCGGGCTGAGCTGCGGGCCAATACCCACAGGCTGAAAAGGAGACAGAGAACATTGACGAGGGAAAAAATGAGAAGCATGAAGATTTGTACCAAAGGGATCTTGGCCGCAGTGAGCCTCTCTTCAGACTTTCTCAGCCATTCTCTGCAGGCCCTGAGGTTTAAATGATCCAGTGAAGAAAAATCGGGCCCGAAACTGATTAGGGACTAGCTTTCCAAAAAGGTGCAGATCACCTCTTTCCTGCCCCAAGCACCAGGCAGAGCAAATGCTATTAATAACCCCGGCCTCTCAGTCCATGCAGGGTGTGCGGGGCTGAAGCCTGCCCCTCCGATGCGGCCAGCTGTTCTGAAACAGGTTTGGGAAAGTGATCTTTGGCACTTAATGAAAAGGGTGTGTATGTGTGTGGGGGAGAACCCAAGAGTTCTCTATCAGGGCCAATATTATTTTTAATTGCCGAGAATCAGCCTGTGGCCATTACTCAAGGCTACAGAGCACAGGCTTGCCAGGGATCGGAAACCAACTTCAAGAGGAGGTAAAAAAGCACGTTCCAAGGACTGTTCATTACCGAGCTGTCGTTTCGCATGGAAAATCAGGTTACGCCTCAGAGTTTATACAATCCTCTCCCCACCGCCTCTCCCTCTTTCGTCTTCCATTTAGAAAGGGAGCAGTGAATTTGAGCAATCTGGGAATTTTGGTTTCTGCCCTCCCCCTGAAGTATGACCGATGGCCCATTTTTCAAGCCAAATCTCACCCCTTGCAGGCAGCTGTCAGGAAACCACAGAAGGTGCTTGAAGGCGCACAAGAAATGGCTGGTTCTAATCTGGAGCAAAAAAATGAATTAACAAGGCAGCTACTTATGGAAGAATGTTTTCTTTTCTTCAGCCCCAGCCTGCATATTTTCACAACATGTGTACTCTGTTACCTTGTCACTTCCCTGTTTTCTTTGGGTAAATAACTGGGCTCTGGACTTAGGGGAAAAAAGAAAGGAAGAAAAAACCAGCTCGGAGTATCACTGGGAAGGCCTGCTGGCTGGGCTGGAAGGGAAGAAGGAGCACGCATGGAGGACAGAACAGGCCCGCTGCACGCCCAGCCTGGCCCCTTCTGCATGGAGCTTTTCACTCAGCCCCGCAGGTAATGGTGTGGGAGTCAGAGAAGCAGGAAGAAACCGCTTGCCTCAGCCTTGGGGCTGGCAGGCCCCGAGGACAGGGGAAATAAAGAACTTTTCTCCTTTGCCAAGTCAAATGTGAAGCCCTCTCTGAACCCGACAGAGTCAACAAGGCATACTGAGGCCTTTCTGCCAGCCTCTGCCCTCCTACCGGCCAGGGAGGTGGCCACGGTGAGAGAGGTTGGTTGCATGGTGCCCAGTGGTGAACTCTGGCAGGACTGACAGCACCAGGGACTTCCATGGAACACGGGACTAGGATCTTCCTCTATAACGATACATGGTCAGTGTTTGGATGTGTAGGCAAAGCGCTCCATCCAGAAAATGCCCAGAGGTTTTTGAGTCATGGTCTTCCAGAGGTGTCTTTAGTACTTTTTCACTTCTCTGGCCTCGGAATACTTGCCTTGTAATGTCTGTACCATATACCAGATGGGTGCAAAACAACACTGGTTTCACTAGCAGGATGCCGTTCAGATATGCACTATTGATGAGGGCACCAGGAGAATGACCTGGTCACTCTGATAAATCAGGGTCTTGTCTTCATAAAGCTGTAGCAACTCTTACTTGCTTAGGTTCTCATGGCTGGTCATTAGAACAGAGAACCGGTAATATTGCTGCCTCGGTGCTCCTAATGCTGCACAGCACATAAAAGGAGTTAGTTTACTATATGCCACAACATGTCTGTGGGTGCTGGCTCCACCCTGCAGGGGGAAACCGAGGCAGAAAGTACTCAGAGGCTGAGACTAGCACGAAGCCCCCACAGCTGACTCGGCACAGGCAGGATTAATTGGGTGCTGTCTAGGCCTCTGCATATGTCCATTTCCTTTCTCCATCTGCTCAGGGTCTTTGATTCCCACCTAAACTCCCTATCTCACCTTGTAGATCACACAGCCTTCGTCAGGCAGAAGTTTGGAATTCAAAACCAGAGTTTTCAGTTGCAGAGGTCTGGCCCCCATCTGTTGAGCAGTTCTTTCAGTATCACCGGAAGGCTGCAAACGTCCTGTGAGGTGGGCTCACTTGGGGAGGAAGGTTGATGTTATTGTAAGGGTTGCTTATTCCGAACTGGCACTTGCGGGGCAACAAGGACTCTCAAAGGGAGAAAAGGAAAAACCAAAAGCTTTCTGGGAGCAGGGAGAGGAGGACATTTATGGACTATCCAAATTATTCATGTGATCTAATTCTGCACGGACAGCTTCAGAGATGCGCTATGAGACAGATGGGAGAAGCTCTGCGACCACTGAGCCCTTGCTGCCACCAGAGCTTTGCACATATTACCTCATTCGGTCCTCTCAATAACCCTCTGACGTGGGCACTATGGTCCTCCTTTCCCAGATAGGAAACTGAGACCCAGAGTATGTAGCTTGCTCAAGTTCACCCAGAGAGACTGCACAAGTTGGGACCCAAACCCAGCAGAGGATTCCAAAGCCAGGATTGTTATTCGCTGACCTGTAGAGCCTCTGAGGAGAACACTGGAGGAGCTCCCTCCCCGGAATTATGGCATTTCAGCTTGGTGGCCTGTTCTCTCTGGCGGGGTGGCCAGACCCAAGAGAAGGCTCCACTAGCGCCTCTACTGGTAGCAGATTTAAATGTTTCCCCAGCAGTGTACACACACTGGTCCCTGAGCAGTCACACCTGGAACTCCCCTTCCTCTAACCTTCTCCCCAGGCCCAACCCTGGCCTGCCCAGTTTATACTGGTACCTCAGCCTGTACCCTCACACTTCTGGTCTTTTCTTCCTCCTAGCCACCTCCCCTTGGTGCTCTCAGCAGTGCTTTGCAGAGCAAAGGACCCACGTAAGCATGCCTGGCTAAGATTCAAGCCATAGATCTCCAAGGATGCCCTCTAGACCGCAAGTATCAGAATCCCTTGGGGTCTTCTAAGAATGTAGAAGAGACCTTAATAAGACTTTCAGCAGTGGGGCTGGAAATTTGCATTTTTAATAAGCTTTCTAAGAAATTCTGATGTTCCCTAATGCTTGAGGCCCACAATTTAGGCTTTTCTATGAATTAGGGTATATCGAACCCAAGTCAGACTTGGCCAAACAGGAACCAGCTGGTGTCAAGCTGAGCCCAGCCTCTGGTCCCTTAGAGCCTGTGGATGTGGGCACCGTGCAAAGAGCTTGCTGTGTACTTGGGTGCCGACAGAGTGTTCTCACATGGGCAGGCTGCGATGAAAGGAAGTGAGGAGTGACAGAGGAAGACGTAGGGGGTTGCCAATATTTCTGTCAGTCCATTTGGCACTTCTGGATTCTCTAGCAAAAGTTCTGAGCAGAAGCCTCCAGAACCCCACTTAAGGCATTCCTGAATCAGGCCCATTTCCTGCTGGGAAGCAGCATCCCCTTTTGTGCTCTGCCAAATAACCCCAGAGAGCAGGATGGAGAGAGAATCAGGCCCTAGGGCTTCCAGAAGTGAAGTCAAGCAGCCTTGCAATGTGGAGAGAGCAGGGTGGAGCCCAAAAAGGTGGGCAACATGGGGCAGAAGAGTGTGCGTGCAGAGTGAACACAAGTTCAACTCACTTTCAAGGAGGTTGAGGGGAGAGGCAGCCCCTGAGAGACCCTTGAGTCCCCAAACTCAAGGATGAAAGACATTGCAGGCAGGCCACTGTGTGCGGACTATGAGATGAAGCTTTTAGTCAGTCGGTTTGCAGCTTGAGAAAATGGAAAAAAAAATCTTTTATGAAATTGAAAAAGCGGGTTTTTTTTTTTTCCATTTCACCAACAACTCCAGAACAACTGAACACAAAGTACTTTAACATTGGCACGTGGCAAAACCTCCATGAAAAATCATTTCTCAGCTCATTTGAATGGAAAATAGTGCTATTTTCGTGACTACCTATAACATCTGGGTATGCTCCGCATAAGTAAGTCAGTGAGAAATCTGATTATTCGTTGGAAAAGTGGGGCACGGAGGAGATAGAGAAGGGAAGTGGCTTGAGTGGAAGAAGCCCTTGCTGGGTGTGTGGAGGCGTGACTGCTGCTGCTAGGACTGTTTGTGCACGTGTGGACTTGGACGAGCCACTTCATGACTGTGGGTCTGCGTTTTCTCATCCAAAGCAAGGTAGGGAAGAGCTGCTGCCCTGCGGCACCAGGGACGCTGGGGCAGACACGCATGGCTCTGTCCATCCCTCACTCTGGAGTCTTCCTCAGAGGCCCAGCCCCGGCCAGTGCTGGTGTCTGTGGCAAAGACAGACCTGTCCCACCATCTCTTTAGCAGAAAAACCACAGAAAAAGGACTACGGCAGTTCTGCAGTCTTCTTCCATTAATTAATAAATTTATACAGCGTCATCTATGTAGTTTTATAGTGCTATACATATGACATATATAATGCCATGTATTTTTATATAATATATCTGATACTACATACAAATTATAGGTATTTGTATATTTTACAACTATCTATTATAAGTATATATAGGTAATTACCTACTATGAGTATTTGTATATATACGCACATATATATATAGGTTTCTTTGTGTATATATATACACACACATATATGAGACACTATATAAATATAAATCAGAGGTATTTGTGTAATAGATACTATAAATATCTATTAATATTATAGGTATATATAGGTAAATATCTATTATAGGTATTTGTATATATATACACATATATGTACAGGTATTTGTGTATGTACATATATGACAATACATAAATACAAATCACAAGTATATATTATATACTCACACACATACATACATAGACACACAAAATAACTGGTTTACTAACCTAGGGCTTCCCTGTAAAGCCATGGACAATAAGCATTTGACTCCTGCAGTGGGTTCAACTATGTGTCTCCCCCCAAAGACATACCGAAGTCCTAACCCTAGTATCTATGAATAGGACCTCATTATTGAAATAGGGTCTTTGTAGATGTAATTAAGATATGAGATAAGACGAGGTCATCCTGGAGTAGCTGGGCCCCTAAGCCAATATGACTGGTGTCCTTATGAGAATAGGAGAGACACACAGAGACAACGCCACGCGAAGACACAGACACACAGGGAAGAGGCCACGTGATGATGGAGGCAGAGATCGGTGTGATGCAGCTACAAGCCAAGGAATGCAAAGGATTGCTGGCAACCACCAGAAGCTAGGAAGAGGCAAGGAAGGACTCTTTCTGAGAACCTCTGGGAGGAATGTGGCCCTGCTATAACCTTGATTTCAGATCTCCAGCCTCTAGAACTATGATGCATTAAATTTCTGTTGCTTTAAGCCACCCAATTAAGTGCCAATTTGTGGTACTTTGCTAGGGCAGCCCTAGGAAATGAATACAGCTCTCCTTGCAGAGTGGAATGGAGCAAAGCCTTTATGTCAGAGTTGGGCTTATGGCTGCTCAGCTCCCAGTTCTTGGCCCCTCTCCCTGACTCTCTCTCTCAGGGGCAAGTGTGGGGTGGAGGTATTCAACTGTTTCCAACTGAAACCAGC